>JAXCGZ010012041.1:42500-45007 GCA_037179515.1 Halocaridina rubra
TAAGGTTAGGCCTAGCGAGATTATTTAGCATAATAATAATCTCTTTGTAGGTTTTTTATGTCACTGGAGGTGATGGCGGGAGTTTAGTTTTAGTTCAAGTTTTTCTCAAGCTTATCGACTGGCCATTATCACCACTTACTTTAAATATCCTAAACAGCTGATCATATAAACTAAATTGTACCATTTAATTTAAGGCTTAAAATTCACTTGACTTTGCCTGTAATATGTGTTGTTTTTGTAAATAAAAATAAACAGTATATGAAGAAAAATACCAAATCTTTTGTTTAGGGTTAATATATCATGGCAAATTGTAATAATAAAAAGTTAAAATGAATTTCGATCGCAGAAAGTAATAATATCCATTCTCACCTGGAGTCCAATGTATAAGACGCAAATTATATATATATATATATATATATATATATATATATATATATATATATATTATATATATATATATATATATATATATATATATATATATATATATATATGTATGTATATATATATATATATATATATATATATATATATATATATATATATATATATGTGTGTGTGTGTGTGTGTGTGTGTGTGTGTGTGTGTGTGTGTGTGTGTGTACTAACTATTACACTTATGCACACACACACACACACACACACACACACACACACACACACACACACACACACACACACATATATATATATATATATATATATATATATATATAATATATATATATATATATTATATATATATATATATATATATATATATATATATATATATACACAGATTTTGTTATTTGTAATGTTTTATATTTGATAATATTACACTAATAAAATATTTTTCTGTCATTTGAGCAGTTCTTAATCGTTGGAATCACATGAAAAAGTCACCAGAAAACATCTGTACAAAAAATATGATTACCGAAAAATAATATTTCTTTTGAAAAACGTTAATTATATAAAAGACAGAGAGTCACTTAACAAGGCGACAAGAAGCAGACAACGCGGGGAAGATGAACGAGACGAGATACGAGCGTGAAGAGGGTGGTGGTGTGTCATTTTGCAAGAGGGGAACTTACATAGCAAATATGGGGGGAGAAAATGGGGAAAGGGGAGAGCAGGAAGGACTGATGAAGACCGAGGGGAGATAATGAGAGTGAGGGGATGTTGGGAGGGTGGGATTACACCAGAAGGTTTATGGTAGACGATAATGAGGGGAGACTAAAGGATTTTGAGGGGAAGAGGAGGTGGAGTCTGAGGTTGTGCTAGACTGAGAGGTCGATTTGAACTGCCGTACCATATATATATATATATATATATATATATATTATATATATATATATATATATATATATATATATATATATATGTATATAAAGTTATGTATCACATAAATATACACACGTAATACACAGATGTCGAGAGGTCAGTTGAGAATTTTCAGTATGAGGATGGGCAGAGATACCTTCTGATATATCTCAGCAGTCTTTCTTTTTTCATTTTTTCCTTCTGATGCATTACCAATTCGATAAGATTTTCTATACTACCCTCTTCTTAAACACGCTCAGGACCGATAACGAATAGAGCTGACGTTTTACCCCGATGAATGAATTCAAGTGTACTGTAGTCGCCGTGGCTCAAGCGGTAGCGTCCGCTACTCTGAGGCGTCAGGTCGAGGGTTCGCGCCCCGTCACGGTCTGAGGTTAGCAAGGGCATGCACTCAGGGTAAGGATTACATCTGCCAAAACAAGTCCTTCGCAAGAAGGCAACCGTCCTAGCCCTTGGTAGAAAAGGGAGTCCGTGACGTAAAACCTGAACTGAATTCAAGTGTACTCTAGTATTTACGTATTCTTAAAACAAAGAAGTCAAGAATTTACAGATATTTTGGTCCGTTCCTTCTCTCGAAAGAAAAGAAAAAACCAAGAATTTCCGGTTCATTTCATTGCAATCGTAAATAATATTCATCGCTTTATTCTCGTAAGAAAAATGCTCGCTACTTTTGCGGTATGTCCGAGAGAGAGAGAGAGAGAGAGAGAGAGAGAGAGAGAGAGAGAGAGAGAGAGAGAGAGAGAGAGAGAGAGAGAGAGAGAGAGAGACTTGGAACCGCAAGTCTTTTGAGAAGGGGTGGATTTTTGTTAAGAAAAGGCAATAGAGGATTTTGTGAAGGAAAGTCAGAAGGGAAAAAGCTGGAAGAGTTGGAAGGGAAAGATTTAGATTGATAGATAGGGAGAGAGAGGAAAATGGAAACCGCAAAGGAAACTTTTTATTTCGATGCAGGAAAATTTGAGTAAGAAAATCAGAGGGGAAAATGCTGGAACATTATAGAGGAAAATATCTGGATAAATAGGTAGGTAGGTAGGTAAGTAGATAGGAAGGGAGAGAGAAAGAGAGAAATAGATAGGTAAATAGATAGATAGATAGATAGATGGATGGATGGATGGATGGGTGGGTGGGTGGATGGATGGATGGATGGATGGATGGATGGATAGATAGATAGATAGATAGATAGATAGA
>JAXCGZ010012042.1:0-2500 GCA_037179515.1 Halocaridina rubra
CCCAGCACAGCCACAAACAGCACCAACAACGACACCACCACCAACACCACTACCACTAACACCACCAGCACAAAGAACACCACCACTCTCCATTGTACTAAGTTTGGTCAAGATTAGAGCTACTGGAAGCACGTCCTCACTGGATGAACCCAGGAACTATATATGATACAATAATGATAATACAATAATATATATAATAACTATAATGATAACTATAATACTAACATTAATAATCTATCTATCTATATACATGTGCCATTTTTCCCCTTATAAGGGGAATGGCTGAGTCAAGACAAAATACTCAGACTCTATGGGAAGAGAAAATACAGAGGAGGAGATTCCCATCTTCTCGCTCCGCCCCATTCAGTCTACTCTTACGACACGCAGGGGAACACGGAAAAAGTAATTCTCCTCCCAGAATAGTCTTCGCCTTTTCCCATGATAATACTAAAACCACAAAAGCTATTAATAAACAAGGAATGAAAATGTTTAATCTCCATTCCTGACACAATTCTTTTCCTATATTTTAACTCACTTATAAATATTAACCGCAAGCCGGAAGGCATATTGTGGTCAGCAGTTGTTATTGAATACCTTTTCCTAATCAGGAAAACTCTCTATGTATATGTATGTGTATATGTATTTATATGTATATATGTATGTATATGTGTATATGTATATGTATGTGCATGTCTATATGTATCAATAATTACTACTTTTGATTCATAACTCTATCTATATACAAAAGCTGTAGTAATGATGATTATGCTGTGCAATTCTGGTCACCCTATTATAGAATGGAAATTGAATCCTTGGAGAGAGTGCAACGAAGAATGACCAAGATGATACACAATATCAGAAATCTACCATATGAGGACAGATTAAAAAAACTTAATCTACATTCTCTAGAGAGGCGAAGAGTTAGGGGGGATATGATTGAAGTGTATAAATGGTTTAAAGGGATTAACAAGGGAGATATTAATAAAGTTTTAAAAATTCATGATCAAACCAGAACTCGTAATAATGGATTTAAGCTTGATAAATTTAGGTTCAGAAGGGAAATTGGTAAAAATTGGTTTGGTAATAGAGTAGCTGATGCATGGAACAAGCTTCCTAGTAGGATAGTAAATGCCAATACCTTAGACACCTTCAAATGTAGATTAGATAGACATATGACAGAGGTAGGGTGGGTATGAATAGGTTAGTGCTTATTAGAAAAATCATAAAAAGAAAAACAGAATAAATAAGTAGAGTAGAATAGACTAGGTTAGACATGCTGAAAATACAATTCAAAAATGGAGCTGCCTCGTGTGTGCCAGTAGGCATGTTGCAGTGTCCTCTATTCTTATGTTCTTATGTAATAAAAATAATAATAATAATAATAATAATAATAATAATAATAATAATAATAATAATAATAATAATAATAATAATAATGATAATAATAATAATAATGATAATAATAATAATAATGATGATAATAATAATCATGATGGTGGTAGCAATGGTTGTGATAATAGTGATAATGGATTAATTGACGTAATTCTCTCTCACGTACATAATTTGAAGGGTGGAGAAGGGGAAAGGCTTTCAGTCTTTCTCTTTCTTTTCCTTCCAAATTTATCCTCCATTATATGGCACTGTGTTTATGTGTATGTATGTATGTATGTTCAGGTTTATATGTGTACGTATATGCAATTAAGTACATGCACTTTCCTCTGCTGTGTTACCCTCAGATGACAATGATGTGTATGAGTATGCATGGATGTGTCTTTATCTGTAGTGAGGACGAATAACTCCTTTTGCTGAAATGAATACCACAAACTCTCTCTCTCTCTCTCTCTCTCTCTCTCTCTCTCTCTCTCTCTCTCTCTCTCTCTCTCTCTCTCTCTCTCCTCTCTCTCTCTCTCTCTCTCTCTCTCTCTCTCTCTCTCTCTCTCCTTGATATGTATGGCTATGAAGCCCCAGTGGTGTTTCTATTGCTCATCTAATTAATGCATGCATATATATATATATATATATATATATATATATATATATATATATATATATATATATATATATATATATATATATATATATATATATATATATATATATATATATGAATCATTTTTTTACCCCGACCGGGACTCGAACCTAGGACTTATGATTAAGTCAAGGCGCTACCACTACACCACTGAAGGTTAAAAGGAACCCAACCTTATAGCTTATATCTGCTATACATAGGAATGAACGCATTCTAACTGAATGCCACTATGTTCATATTACAGATTCCCCAACCTCACTCGTGGCTTCATTTTAGCATTTAATTCAATTCCCAATCTCATTCGGGCCATGAAATAACCAATAAGCACATTAAATATGTGAAAACATGAATCATTTTTTACCCCGACCGGGACTCGAACCTAGGACTTATGATTAAGTCAAGGCGCTACCACTACACCACTGAAGGTTAAAAGGAACCCAACCTTATAGCTTATATCTGCTATACATAGGA
>JAXCGZ010012042.1:5000-17500 GCA_037179515.1 Halocaridina rubra
TAAAAAAAAAAAAAAAAAATCTCTCTCTCTCTCTCTCTCTCTCTCTCTCTCTCTCTCTCTCTCTCTCTCTCTCTCTCTCTCTCTCTCTCTCTCTCTCTCTCTAAGTCCTTCACCTCCCCTACCCTTTTTCCAAGAGCAGGAAGTATAACACCTATATGAGGATTGCAGATGCTATTTGTTATGCAAATCAAGCTTTCTGATAACAAAAGACGAAGGTTAAGAGGAATTCGTAGAATTCTCTACAGCAAAAAGGCAGCATCCTGGTCAGAGGCAAATACCTGCTTCATGCTTTCATTTATGATATTAATTTGTTAATTTTTTATGGCAAAAAGAGCAAGGAATTGAATTACATGAGAAAAGCTACGATTGAGGTTGGGAAGAGAGACTTGGTAACACCGTATGCTGGCTGATGCACCGTCTAAAGTGTTGTAAGTTCGAATCCTGGCCATACGCACACACGCACACACATATATAGTGATGTATATAAGCAGTAAAAACTCTTCATGAAGCCAAGGATACTCTTAATTTTTTATATGATTGTGGCACCTGGACAGGCAAAAAAAAAAAAAAAAAAAATGCATTCATCGGGCCTGGGCACGGAGAAAACATAAAGTAAATAGAAACAGAGATTGGAAATGTTGTGACTTGACAGATGTGAAGGGATAACAAGATATGTGTAAATAATATCCAAGAGTATTCGGTGTTGATGCAGGCATAGAAAATTAAAGCGCAATGACCTCACTAAGGTCAAATGACAGTGGCACTAGAGATGGAAGGGCGGCACAGTAGTAATGCTCCTATGAACAAAGCCATAAATATGTACGTAATTATCAATCCCTATAACCGACACATAATAAAAGAAAGTCATATATAAAATAATAAAAACAGATAGTTAAAGAAAAAAGAAACACGATGAATGAAGGATGCAAGGTAAGGAAACTGGATCAACTACAGAACAGGCACCTGATGTAAGAATTTATTACATAATAAAATAAATTAATACTTAAAGTATATATATATATATATATATATATATATATATATATATATATATATATATATATATATATATATATATATATATATATATATATATATATATATGTATGTATGTATGTATGTGTGTGTTTGTGAAGGAAAAAAGAGCACAAACAATGAAAGAAACAAGATGAGGAAATAGGATCAGTTACAGAATAGGCACTAGATGTAATAGGTGTTTAATCTGGGATTGAGGTTGCTCTAGCTTGTGCAACATTAACCCCACTTTACCTATCATATGCTTCCAGGAAGATTAGAATTATGTCCTAAGTACTACGCATTTTGAAAAGGCTTCAGGAATACTATGGTATGCCCAACACAAGTCAAAATTCTCGAAGAAGAATACGATAAATACACAAATTCTTATCGGGGTCTCGACATCCAGCTGGTGAATCAAAATTTGTCAATCTGAGTATCCACCGTTCATGGCTGGTTATTCAGTTGCGTTCCTTCAGCCTAGTTCTCCATATCTCTGGGTCCTCTGTACTTTGACTGTTTTTATGTCTGTCGTCTTCCTTTGTGTGACATTACCTCATCTCTACCTTGTCCTTAACCTTTTCTTTTTCCTTCGTCTTGGTGTTTTCTCGTGCCCGGGCCTTTATTGATGAGGGCAGTTTTTGCCTGTCCCGGTGTCACACTAAAAAAAAGCAACAACAATGTAAGCCTTATCTACAAGGGTTTACTAGGCCTATTCTGGCTTATACGCCAAATTAATAGCAAAATAAGCAAATGAACAAGTAAAACAGGGAAACTGTCGATTAAAACAGATATATTAGCAACGTAAATAAACATATTTAAAAACACAATAGACTGTTTTACAAACAATGGTAGAGTTGACAACCTCAGCGGTCATTCCATTTTACGCAGAAGAGCACAAGTGACGTATCCTCCTCCCAAACAATAAACACACACACACACACACACACCACACACACACACACACACACACACACACACACACACACACACACACACACACACACACTCACAGAATTTTACTTTTTTACTTCTTAGTCACTTTAATCAAGGATTCTAAGCATGCTCTCTCTCTCTCTCTCTCTCTCTCTCTCTCTCTCTCTCTCTCTCTCCTCTCTCTCTCTCTCTCTCTCTCTCTCTCTCTCTCTCTCTCAACGACAATAAACTTTTACAAAAAAATGCAATCCATTACACACATCATATCTCTCTAATATATAAGAGTTAAAGATGAGACTGATAATAACCTAAGTAGTATTTGAAATAAGGAATCATGTCTTGTATATCAAGAATAACACTAGCATATATATCATATCTATGGATATGAAGTCTTGTTATATATTAGGATAAACAGACTATTTAATAAGGAGAGAGAGAGAGAGAGAGAGAGAGAGAGAGAGAGAGAGAGAGAGAGAGAGAGAGAGAGAGAGAGAGAGAGAGAGAGAGAGAATGTCTATTCATGATGTCACGGTCCTGGGTATAACCGAAGCGCATAATGACTCAAGAACCTACTGTTAGAGAGAGAGAGAGAGAGAGAGAGAGAGAGAGAGAGAGAGAGAGAGAGAGAGAGAGAGAGAGAGAGAGAGAGAGAGAGAATATGTATTAATGTTGTATTCACTGTAATCACTTTCTTCTCCTTTGGCAGGCAATAAAACAGTTAATTTATTATTTGTCTATTTTCTGTGATTGTGACACCAGGACGGGCCCCCCCAAAAAAAAAAAAAAAATTACCCTCGTCGGACCTGGACACGAAGAAAACAATAAGAGAAACAGAGAAGGGGTGTATTGTGACGTGTCAGATGTAACGGGATAATAAGACATGTGTAACGAATATCCAAGAATATTCGGTGTTGATGTAGGCATAGAAAGAGAACCGTAACTGAAGAAAGACTTAACATCGAACTGTCCTGGGCGGTCTTATTTGAGCCCACGTGACCGACCCTTCAGCTGTAGTATTGCAACGAGCACAAATGATATTAAATTCGGTAACCAATACCTTATTTTCTATAGAGTGGGAGAAAGTGAACACGTACGTCGACGCTTGTACAGGTCCTAGACATGTTTGATTCCAGAAACTCATTACAGCAGTGTCAATAAGTCGTATATCTTTGGTAACTATGAAAAATCTGGTCAAATAATGAGAGGGGAAAATATTTAAGTATACTATTTCCTGTTAATTAAATGAAAAAGAAGGAAATAAATGAATAAGGAAAATAAAAAGAGGAAAATGAATAATAATGGAAAGTTTTATGTATTACAAAGAGTCTCCATTCGGATGGGGAGGATACTATCTGGTTGGAGCTATCCTGGGGATTAAACCTGGATGCCCAGCCTAACGCCCAGGGCGGGATGGAGACAGCGGTGTCCAACATGGGTTTAACTCCTGCTAACTCAGCAATGGGGTCAGGAAACGCGCCACTAGATGAATGGAGCTTACGATGGAACAGCATCCTCATGAGCTTGTACTTCGATAAGGGCAAAAAAATGACAGTTCTCAACTTTCCTTAAATAGAATAAATGAAATCACTGAAAAAATTTCAAGTTGAGGTGGAACGTGGTGGCTCAGGGGTGGGGCTCGCAAGTCATGTCGTGACGAGCCTGACTAACGAGGGCTCGATTCTGCCGCGGGGCATTGGGAAGTTCTTCTATTCTTAGTTCCTTTACGAATCCAACCTGGCTTCGTCCACACACATTCAAATTGTAAAAAAAAAAAATAAAACAAAATAAAAAATTAGGTGTTCTTAGTGTTTAAAAGACGTTTATACTGTCCCAGTGTCAATCAGTACAGCGCATGCGCTTTTCATACTGAAATGCCAGCGCAGTATTCATTGCTCTGGCCGGCAACTTCATTAACAACAGCAACAGAAGTACCGGAAATGGGTCAACCCCTAACTACTTCCGGGTCAAGCACTTGGGTTCCGGATTAGTGAATTCAGATGTTATTATATAAACTGGTATAGTTTATATAATAAAGACCCTGGGGGAACAGGCCAGTTCAAACTGGTGACGATCCCAAAAACGTATAACCGGTAAGGGCTGGTGTCAAGAAAAACATCTGGCAGTAAACAGTAAAGTCAAGTCACTGTCGTACAAGAGGCTAGAGTTACGGCGTGACCCCATGTAAACATGAGAATATCTGCTGGCCATCCAACTTAACTTGAAATCAATCCAAGAATTGGCACCTGAAGTATTTTAGGTGCTTATTCTGGGACTGAGGTGCAACATGTGCCTAAAGTGGAGCTGAGACACATGTTAGATACTCTAGCTATTATATCTTTTTTTACAAGGTACTTAATGTGGGATAGAGGGACATAATATGCATACGAACCTAACCTAAAACGTGTTTTACTTCACGGACTCCCTTTCCAACCAAGGGCTAGAACGGTCACCTTCTTGAGAAGGACTTGTTTTGGCAGATGTAATCGTTACCCTGAGTGCATGCCCTTGCTAACCTCAGAACGTGGCGGGGCGCGAACCCTCGACCTGACACCTCAAAGTCGCGGACACTACTGCTTGAGCCACGGTGACTATCAACCTAACCTAACCTACCGTAAGGAAACTGAATAGATTATATTTTCAACTGTTTTTTTTTTTTTATTTAATTCATTGGAGTGTACGTAATTTTGGAAAGAGGTTGGACGCAGGTGCTTCATCTGGGACTGGGGTACTTTTGGTTGTTATTCTGGAATTGATCCATTATACATAATGGTTTCAATGCACCTTGTCAACTCTCTCTGCATCTTTTCGTTCGTTTTGTAGCAAGAAAGGAATTGAGTGAAGAGGAACCGCATTACCTCTAGGATCCTTATCTATTTTAGTCGCCTCCTACGGCAAGCGAGGATGATGAAAGCTCAATGACTCTTACATCATCAATAAGAATAAGAATAAGAAGAAGAAGAATAAGAAGAATAAGAAGAATAAGAAGAAGAAGAAGAAGAAGAAGAAGAAGAAGAAGAAGAAGAAGAATAAGAAGAAGAATAAGAAGAAGAATAAGAAGAAGAATAAGAAGAAGAATAAGAAGAAGAATAATAAGAAGAATAAGAAAAGAATAAGAATAAGAATAAGAAGAAGAAGAAGAAGAAGAAGAAGAAGAAGAAGAAGAAGAAGAAGAAGAAGAAGAAGAAGAAGAAGAAGAAGAAGAAGAAGAAGAAGAAGAAGAAGAAGAAGAAGAAGAAGAAGAAGAAGAAGAAGAAGAAGAAGAAGAAGAAGAAGAAGAAGAAGAAGAAGAAGAAGAAGAAGAAGAAGAAGAAGAAGAAGAAGAAGAAGAAGAAGAAGAAGAAGAAGAAGAAGAAGAAGAAGAAGAAGAAGAAGAAGAAGAAGAAGAAGAAGAAGAAGAAGAAGAAGAAGAAGAAGAAGAAGAAGAAGAAGAAGAGAAGAGAGAAGAAGAAGAAGAGGAGAAGAAGAAGAAGAGAAGAAGAACATGAAGAAGAAGAAGAAGAAGAAGAAGAAGAAGAAGAAGAAGAAGAAGAAGAAGAAGAAGAAGAAGAAGAAGAAGAAGAAGAAGAAGAAGAGAAGAAGAAGAAGAAGAAGAAGAAGAAGAAGAAGAAGAAGAAGAAGAAGAAGAAGAAGAAGAAGAAGAAGAAGAAGAAGAAGAAGAAGAAGAAGAAGAAGAAGAAGAAGAAGAAGAAGAAGAAAGAAGAAGAAGAAGAAGAAGAAGAAGAAGAAGAAGAAGAAGAAGAAGAAGAAGAAGAAGAAGAAGAAGAAAGAAGAAGAAGAAGAAGAAGAAGAAGAAAGAAGAAGAAGAAGAAGAAGAAGAAGAAGAAGAAGAAGAAGAAGAAGAAGAAGAAGAAGAAGAAGAAGAAGAAGAAGAAGAAGAAGAAGAAGAAGAAGAAGAAGAAGAAGAAGAAGAAGAAGAAGAAGAAGAAGAAGAAGAAGAAGAAGAAGAAGAGAAGAAGAGAAGAAGAAGAAGAAGAAGAAGAAGAAGAAGAGAAGAAGAAGAAGAATTGATTGATGATTCGGTTTTACGTCACGAACTCCCTTATCTACTAAGGACTAGGACGGTTGCCTTCTTGAGAAGGACTTGTTTTGGCAAATGTAATCGTTACCCTGAGTGTATGCCCTTATGTAATAATAATAATAATAATAATAATAATAATAATAATAATAATAATAATAATAATAATAATAATGATAAAAATAATAATAATAGTAATGATAATAATAATAATAATAATAATAATAATAATAATAATAATAATAATAATAATAATAATAATAATAATAATAATAATAATAATAATAATAATAATAGAGAGGGAAAGAATAAGCCATAAAGAACAATAAAAAAAAAAAAAAAAAAACTTTCAAGAAATGTGGAGTCATTGACTACGAGTAACAGGTGCGATGATTCTAAACAGGAAAAAAAAATGTGGGGGGGAAGGAACAGGATAGAGAGAGAGAGAGAGAGAGAGAGAGAGAAGAGAGAGAGAGAGAGAGAGAGAGAGGAGAGAGAGAGAGAGGAGAGAGAGAGAGAGAGGGGAAACATAGGTAGGGAAAATTGGAGAGAGTGAGGAAATATTTGGGTTGCAAGTGGCAAATGACGCGAGTAAATAGATCTTTGACAGTACTAAATAAAGTACTATTTTCGTTTGACTGGGAAAGCGGAGGATGTGAATTGTAAGTGGTTCCTCGTTACCGAGTCATCCACCTCAATTGTTTTGTGAATGTGTGTATTTACTAAATTGTATATACTTAACTGTGGTCACGGGAGAGAGCCTTGCGTCACAACCTTTTCTCCTGGTCGGTTTAATTTTTTACTTATAAACACTAAGCATATCTATCCTTAAACCAGAATGGATTTAGCATGTACTGTTTCTTCGCTTAGAGAATCCAAATGATCAAACGCACTTCCTCACATCCTACTAAGATGTCGGATGTAGAGAAGAGTCATACCAGGGTCCTCTAAGGATATTCATATTTACAAGTCAAAGCATTCGCAAGGTCGACGGATCGCGCCTCGTCCAGGCAAGAGAGTTGAAGCTGTTTACTGGGGAGGTTACTGCTGTGGCTGGTCACCATAGAGGGGGGTTGGGGCCTGTGCCGGCTGGCGACCGCCCTATGGGTCCTCCAAGACCCGCTCCACCCATCCGTGGGTGGAGAATCTAAAACAAACAACAAGTCAAATAACTTTAGCAAGTCAAAAAATGAACGGGATTATTTTGTCGTCTTTGTTTCAATTTGTCAACATTTTGTTTTGGTATATCGCTGTGCCAAAACTCTTGCAAACTCAGAGCATGATTAACTATTTAAGATGTCCCTTTTTGTTGACCCCCTAAGGTCCTAGGTAGAGTTCAATTACTGTCATGAAGAAAAAATCCATCTTTTATCCTACTTGTTTCCCCCCCCATATATATATATATATATATATATATATATATATATATATATATATATATATATTATATATATATATATATGTGTGTGTGTGTGTGTGTGTGTGTGTGTGTGTGTGTGTGTGTGTGTGTGTGTGTGTGTGTATGTGTGTGTGTGTGTGTGTGTGTGTGTGTGTGTGTGTGTGTTCTTGTTTATTGCTATTTTTATTGACGTACGTAGTCAATAAAGGATATTAACACAAAAAGAAACTTTCTTATAGAAATCCATTCACAGTTCAAGTTACTACAAAGGTATGCCACAAAACACGTGGGAGACGTAGTAGTAAAAGTTACAGAAAAAGGTTTAAAAACTTTTTTTTCTTGCTAGAGGGAAAGAAGCTGAACAAATATCTGGAACGTGAAGGAAAGGGGGAGGAGACTCAAGTTGTCTAGAGTCTCTAGACTGTGTTCCGAGAGAGAGAGAGAGAGAGAGAGAGAGAGAGAGAGAGGAGAGAGAGAGAGAGAGAGAGAGAGAGAGAGAGAGAGAGAGAGAATATACGAGTACTGAATGAGTTGCAGAAGGAGTGAGTTATGTTATGTTGCAATAACTCATATGAGTAAATGAGTCAGTGATTTCAACAGGTGAGTGTTGAATACGACAGTGGCAGATGAGTGATCTATGTTAAGAGAGAGAGAGAGAGAGAGAGAGAGAGAGAGAGAGAGAGAGGGGGGGGGAAGTACTTCGTTGAAGACTTAATTTACTTCTTCTATTTGTTGAGAACCTGAAAAGTTTTTTTTTTCTTTAGCCGGAATAAACTGAGAGAGAGAGAGAGAGAGAGAGAGAGAGAGAGAGAGAGAGAGAGAGAGAGAGAGAGAGAGAGAGAGAGAGAGAGCATTAATAAAACATGTTCCAAACAAAAACTCTTGCTTAAGAATGCATTAGTCAACGAAGTGTCATTAACAATAAGGGAAAGAGGTAAAGGTGTGTGTGTGTGTGTGTGTGTGTGTGTGTGTGTGTGTGTGTGTGTGTGTGTGTGTGTTTTTTATTTGCTAGTTTAACTTAACATGCTATAATAATAACGAACATGACACATCTTATTCATATTAAACGGACTGCGGCAACTTTTAAAAACGATATTATTATTATTATTATTATTATTATTATTATTATTATTATTATTATTATTATTATTATTATTATTATTATTATTAGTTATGCAACTATATCAAGTGAGCAATTTCTGCTCTTATTAACTCCTATTCGTGAAGATGGTGTTCCACAATTATCACTATACATCTAGTGCTGTGTCGACTTGGGCTAACACACGAGAGATGCAACTATCTACTTCTTTTCAATGGGTGCAGAGGAATTAGCACATTGATTGTAAAAATAAACTTGGAAACAGACAAAGACGTTTGGGTAGAATTATTTTTTTCTTCCTTCACATGATAAAACCGTTGCCTGTTATGAACTAAAAAAAGCTGTGCAGTTGAATGGTTATCGTTCTTCACTTCAGATAATATTTTACGTAATATTTGTCACTATTTGACCTCATTTGGGGTCAAATACACTATTGATAAAACTCTTAATTATAGATCTTGTCATGGGTTTTATGTACTGAACTGTGAACAACAGATAATGAAAATAATACTGTACTGCTTTCTGATAACATAGTCACCGTGGCTCAGGCGGTAGCGTTCGCGACTTCGAGACGTCAGGTCGAGGGTTCGCGCCCCGTCACGGTCTGAGGTTAGCGAGGGCATGCACTCAGGGTAACGATTACATCTACCAAAACAAGTCCTTCGCAAGAAGGCAACCGTCCTAGCCCTTAATAGAGAAGGAAGTCCGTGACGTAAAACACGCCTTTACCGATTTATGATAACAATCTTGACAAAGAAAAAGATGGGCGTTATTTTGGAGTGTGAGCTGTATACCAAATGTGACCTTCTTGAGCTTAGCACTACTTGTTTATTTGTTTATTTCAGTTTTACATCACGGACTCCCTTTTCTAGCAAGGGCTAGGACGGTTGCCTTCTTGCCAAGGACTTGTTTTGGCAGGTGTAATCGCTACCCAAAGTGCATGCCCTTGATAACCTCAGACCGTGCCAGGGCCAGAATCCTCGAAACTGACGCTTTAAAGTCGCGGACGCTACCGCTTCAGCCACGGTAACGACTGAGCATAACTCTAACTCAAGTATGTAATCTACAAGTTGAGAAACTGACCCATGTTAATCATTACGAAATAGAGATATATCTAACGTAACCTAACTTCGCTTAATGTATCCAATCAAAGTCTTAAACAATTTTAATCCCACATAATTCGCAAACTGCTTTTCTAAAATACCATCAAAATTCACCCGAAACAGCCTATACTGAAATTAATCCAAATTATATATATATATATATATATATATATATATATATATATATATATATATATATATATATATATATTATATATATATATATATATATATATATATATATATATATATATATATATATATATATATATATATATATATATATATATATATATATATATATATATATATATATATATTCAGATAACTATGCATGGGGGCGTGCATATGGGCACTCCCAGTGATATTGCAGTTGTTAAACATTACAATCTATATTTGGTTATGTATAAATCAAATATTATAAATGATTTACGGTCAAACTTATTTTGATCCCTCATGAAGACTATTCAATTTTGTCTTTTAAAGAGTAGATCACTGAGTAATTTAGTGCCAAAAGCTAATTTCAAACAAACAAACATTTATTTCCAAGTGCATGACAAGAGTGAATGCAAGCGGAGGATGTTGGAGAGAACGGGGGGGAGGGCGACCCAGGAGGCTAAGGATGTAGAAAAGGGGGTTGAGAAGAAAATGGGGGGGGGAGTGAGTGAGAGAGGGAGGAGTTTGAAGTACGATGACCGAGTAAACCCGTTCAAGGACAACATCTCTACTCACCCATTGCCATTTTAGCCTAGTACTTGTTTGGCCTTGTTTCTTACTGCCATTATTTCCTGGTCATAAAACCGTTCTTTGGTGTTCCAGTTTTCCATCATCATCATCATCATCATCGTTGTCATTATTATTATTATTATTATTATTATTATTATTATTATTATTATTATTATTATTATTATTATTATTATCATTATTATTATTAAATAAATTCATAATTGTTGCACTGGTTTATTATTATTATTATTATTATTATTATTATCATTATTATTATTATTATTACTATTATTATTATTAAATAAATTCATAATTGTTGCACTGGTTCATTATATTATTATTATTATTATTATTATTATTATTATTATTATTATTATTATTATGCACTATTAAACATTATTCTTCTTTCTCAGCTGATAAGCCTATGTTCATATGGCGTTGATGTTTCTCACTAGCCTAATAGAGACCAGTGGGTGATATTGATTCAGAGGCTGAGACCGGCAAAGAGTTATGCTGTTTTACTCCCCCAGTGCCTGGATTACTTTACATAACTTTTTGGGAGTGTCATTTGTCACAGTTAACCTCCAAGTGGGGGTGGACTCAGGCATGTAAAAGTTTGGGGATTGAGGATGGATGCCCTTCCTAACACCCTGACGGGATCGAGCCCGGGTTTATCCGTTTCGTCACATCCCGACTCGCGTGCTCTACCACTAAGCTACCGCGGACAACAGCTGTCTTCATTGTTACCTAATTGAATTCACTTTCTTGACTAGAACAATTTTGATATAAACGCACTCCGTAAGTCTTGTTGTTCCGGTTTTACGTCACAGACTCCCTTTTCTACCAAGGGCTAGGACGGTTGCTTTCTTGCGAAGGATTTATTTTGGCAGATGTAATAGTTACCCCGAGTGCATTCCCCGGGAAAATAATGACCCTTTTCTTAAGTAACATCTGTTTCACTTTTCGTCCTTTTTTTATTTTATTATTATTTTATTTTTTTTATTTTCAAACCCTTTTCTTGTCCTATCTTTTGTTTTGATTATCAAAAGGAATTGGTCCGTCGGTTCCTTTGTTGGTTTGGCCGTGCAAAAGGCTCCTCACCCGGCTGTAACTTGATTTTTTTGTTCCACCTTCTTCTTCTTCTTCTTCTTCTTCTTCTTCTTCTTCTTCTTCTTCTTCTTCTTCTTCTTTTTTCTTTTTTTTTTCTCGAAGTCTTTTTTGAGATTTTCTTTTTCAATTTCCTAAACCTGCAAGGTGTCTATCTCATCCACTTTTTATGCCCCATGTTACGTCTGGGGGGGGGGCTTTGGGAGGCTCTTTAAATGCCCCTTTAACCCAAGGAGACGTAATGTGCTATGTACAATATGAAATTTGTGAATATGTACATGTATGTACTCGAATGTAGGTGTGAGTGTGCTTTTTACCTCATAAAAGCAGTATGGTATTTACAAAATACGAATTGAATATTTTATCCTCTGTAAATCAGTATATAGGTGTACACAAACCAGGTAATACAAAGTCAAATGTAAAAAGGTCACAGGAAAAAGTCTAACCAAACAAAACCATGTAATACAAAGTCAAATATAAAAAGGTCACAGGAAAAAGTCTAACCAAACCTATCCTAACCTAACCTATGAATCTTTACTTGTGACTTTCTTACCGGGCACGCAATACACAGCTAATACGTAATCAGTACGGCAGGAATTGTAAAAAAAAAAAAAAAATTACACCAAGAAGAGTAATGACATACATACATACAAACGCACAAGGAATATTTCTCGGTATAAATTCTATAAAATCGAAGTCTGTTATTGCGCGTCGCTACTTGCCGAGTGCAATACACTGTAAGTGCGTACATGACGCCTCAGACAATGCGCTTTGACGTAATGAGAAAAAAAAACTGAAAAAAAAGCTTTAAAAAAAAAAACTCAGCTGGTTTGTTGATATAGCCAGAGCATCGTCAAGGTCAGAAAGAGGATTTTGGTTTTGGGGTCAACAGGACTCAAGGTCAGCGCCAACAGATTCAAGGTCACGGCGTTGAGAAAAGACATTTTTCATGACGCTACCAAATCAATGTTATATAACAGAAACTAGAATACGAGTTATCAGTGATAAATAATTTACATATAATAATAATAATAATAATAATAATAATAATAATAATAATAATAATAATAATAATAATAATAATATCGTCGTCAGCTTGAG
>JAXCGZ010012042.1:22500-25000 GCA_037179515.1 Halocaridina rubra
CACTACACCACAGAAGGTTAAAAGGAACCCAACCTTATAGCTTATATCTGCTATACTAAGGAATGAACGCATTCTAACTGAATGCCACTATGTTCATATTACAGATTCCCCAACCTCACTCGTGGCTTCATTTTAGCATTTAATTCAATTCCCAATCTCATTCGGGCCATGAAATACAAATAAGCACATTACATATGTGAAAACATGAATCATTTTTTTTTGGGGAATCTGTAATATGAACATAGTGGCATTCAGTTAGAATGCGTTCATTCCTTAGTATAGCAGATATAAGCTATAAGGTTGGGTTCCTTTTAACCTTCTGTGGTGTAGTGGTAGCGCCTTGACTTAGTAATCATAAGTCCTAGGTTCGAGTCCCGGTCGGGGTAAAAAAAATGATTCATGTTTTCACATATGTAATGTGCTTATTTGTATTTCATGGCCCGAATGAGATTGGGAATTGAATTAAATGCTAAAATGAAGCCACGAGTGAGGTTGGGGAATCTGTAATATGAACATAGTGGCATTCAGTTAGAATGCGTTCATTCCTTAGTATAGCAGATATAAGCTATAAGGTTGGGTTCCTTTTAACCTTCTGTGGTGTAGTGGTAGCGCCTTGACTTAGTAATCATAAGTCCTAGGTTCGAGTCCCGGTCGGGGTAAAAAAAAATGATTCATGTTTTCACATATGTAATGTGCTTATTTGTATTTCATGGCCCGAATGAGATTGGGAATTGAATTAAATGCTAAAATGAAGCCACGAGTGAGGTTGGGGAATCTGTAATATGAACATAGTGGCATTCAGTTAGAATGCGTTCATTCCTTAGTATAGCAGATATAAGCTATAAGGTTGGGTTCCTTTTAACCTTCTGTGGTGTAGTGGTAGCGCCTTGACTTAGTAATCATAAGTCCTAGGTTCGAGTCCCGGTCGGGGTAAAAAAAAATGATTCATGTTTTCACATATGTAATGTGCTTATTTGTATTTCATGGCCCGAATGAGATTGGGAATTGAATTAAATGCTAAAATGAAGCCACGAGTGAGGTTGGGGAATCTGTAATATGAACATAGTGGCATTCAGTTAGAATGCGTTCATTCCTTAGTATAGCAGATATAAGCTATAAGGTTGGGTTCCTTTTAACCTTCTGTGGTGTAGTGGTAGCGCCTTGACTTAGTAATCATAAGTCCTAGGTTCGAGTCCCGGTCGGGGTAAAAAAAATGATTCATATATATATATATATATATATATATATATATATATATATATATATATATATATATATATATATATATATATATATATATATATATATATATATATATATATATATATATATATATATATATATATATATATATATATATATACAAATAAATCTATAAATTAATACTTGTTATTAATCTTTTAATGACTCAAGTGTTAATATTATATTAATATCAAATAATATATCTCATTTGACTTACATTATGTCGTAGTATCGTGATATAAATCTTCCCATTACATCTGCTTCAACAACAGAGAAAATATTGAGCATCAAAACGTATTTAAAAGTTCATATAGAAAAGAATGATTAAATAAATAAAAGGCCAAAATAAGCACGAATTGGCATCTCAAATGTTTCGGAAGTGAAGGAACTCCTCAAGGTCCGACAGGAGGGGATGTGTCATAAATTATAGTTCATTATTCTAAAAGAATCATATTCTATGATCCGTTCATTCATAAACTCAGACGTTCCCGGAAATATATGACATAATGACAGACTTAATCGAAATCTACTCAAACAATTTATGGACGATTAAATTATCCATAAAACAGAGTTAAAATGACTGATAATGATTGTTTTTTTCAACCGAAAATTTTAAATATTGAACGATAATTAACGAACGTTCCAACGATATGGGTCGTCGTGTTAGTAAACCGAGGACTTAAAGGTCAGTCTTACAGTAAAGGCGATTCTCTCTGTTAATACAACTGGGAAATGAACTCTAACTACGCTGGTTGCAGGAAGACGATGCCATATCACTGTTGTTAGGCGAATTCTATGCCTAAAAATCCTGATGGTAAGCAGCTCTCTCCCAGCGAGACCCACGTTTGAGTCCTTGAGATAGTTTGTATAGATTTTCCTATTTAGAGTTGCTTGGGTTTAAGAAGAAGAGAGGGGCATTGAAGTCTCTCTTGTGATAGTGCCTGTCAACTCAACAGGCTCAGTGAGTGCACTACTAGATACTTGGAGTGCATGTTGGAACAGTATCCTAGGTCCGGCTCACAGCTCTCATGTAAAACGCCCACTTACATATATCTATCTATCTATCTATCTATCTATCTATCTATATATGTATATATATATATATATATATATATATATATATATATATATATATATATATATATATATATATATATATATATATATATATATATATATATATATAGTTGTTTAATGTGTATATGAATGTGGGGTAAGTGAAGTAAATGAAAGAGTATTAGACAGAGGTTTGGAACTA
>JAXCGZ010012042.1:30000-40000 GCA_037179515.1 Halocaridina rubra
TAATTTTGACACTTCATTAATAATTAATACTTTACAGAAAAAGTGAATTCAATTATTGACCTCTCATTATCAATTTACAATATAATGGATATACTTTTTGGCTATTCAGTAGCAATTACAAAGTAAATGGAGGCAATAGTTGGTATTTCATCTAGTAATACCAAGCATTTACGATGAAATTAAGAGATAATTAGATGTTTGTTATATTATTATTATTATTATTATTATTATTATTATTATTATTATTATTATTATTATTATTATTATTATTATTATTATTATTATTATTATTATTATTATTACTATTAACATTTATTATATCTAAACTATAAATCTCTGAGGTACTGTTCCATCATTGATTACTTATATTTAATGTTCAATACAATGACCTGCTCAGTTAACCAAGCTCAATATATGAAGAAAGATTCATGCGCTTCTGGCAAAGAGATGCTCTACAAATCACCTTGGAAGGTCGAACCAAGAAATCTATTTAAAAAATCGCAACGTCTGAACCTCTCTCGTAACGGTGAAATATATCAAAATGTTTGTCTACAGGTCCATGAGTGTGTTATAACAGTCTTTGGCCCGATTTCTTAAACAGTGTAAACCTAGGATACCAGAGTGTTAGTTAGACACACAAATGGATTCCGTAAACGCATCTGACGCTGTTCTGTGTATGGCTAGGATCCCGCAAGGGATCCTAGCCATTCACAGAACCGCGTCAGATGCGTTTATGAAATCCATTTGTGTGTGTCTAGCTAACTAACAATATGGTATCCTAGGCTTACCCTGTTTAAGAAATCGGGCCTTTGACAGGGCATTTATGATCCTGCAGCTTTGTTTACATTGACGTAGGTCTTGTTAGTGGTTCAGAAACCTTATTGCGAATAAAGGATGTTTACATTTTTGCAACATTAAAGCGTCTTTAAGGTCCGTTGCATATTGTGGAAATATCTGAAGGTTTAAATTCCGTTCTCCCTTGGAAACTGTTCAACGGTGATTTTTTTTTTCTTCAGTTTTTCACATTTCAGGATTCGTGTCTCTAGCGCTGGATTGTACAGATCAAACTATTTTTATATTACGATTATATATATAAATATATATATATTTCATGTATTTTTTTTTCCTTCTTAGTACATTTTTTTTTTACTGCTCGCTGTTTAGTTTTCCAAGTGCATTTTTTTTGTGTTTAACCTTTGTCGTGAAAATGCAGTCAAAAGCCAGTGTAACAACTACATATTTTTTGACAGTACTTTCCCGCGGTAGTTTTGGCTATGGAAATATATTTATCTGTTATTAGGAATTCGATAGCTGCTTTTGATCGTAATAAATAGTATGTTCTTTAAGTATCTTGAAAAGTAGCAAGCTGGTGTTTTCCACAAATTATACTATATTGCAAAATTTGCTATCATATCGTATGTAATATACATCAATTTCATAGATGAGATTGGATTTTAAGTTCCCAGTACCAGACGGATTTTTTTCTTTTTTAAGGATGGGATCGGATAGGAGGGGAAAAAGGGGAGGGGATTAAGGATATAAGGGAATTAGAGGGAAAAGCAAGAAAATTAAATAGAGTAAGAGAAAAAAAGAGAGGGGCAGACCCTCGTGCTAGGTTTATTCAGCACCAGACGGACAGACATGTTACTCGTCTCTCTTCACCCCAGTTCCCTGATATTTTTTTCATCCAGAGCAAATTCTCTCTCTCTCTCTCTCTCTCTCTCTCTCTCTCTCTCTCTCTCTCTCTCTCTCTCTCTCTCTCTCTCTCTCTCTCTCTCTCTCTCTCTCAGTCACCTTCTAAGGGAGGCCAGGTGGTACGCAAGGCTCGCGACAAAGGGACTTTGAGAAGTCTCGCAGCTGCTGGCTTCAAGTTCCTTTTCTGGAGAGTCTCGACCATTGTCTTCGACCCCGTCTTTGGTTTCTAAAAGAATATGAAGAAGCTCTCGAACGCCAAAAACAAAGTCAAAGGGCCATGACACTAAGTCCCAAATTATCGAAGTATCATAGATTATCTACTCTAGGTCTCTAGAGACCTAGAACAGGATGGCAGAATGTAGTTCTTGCATAATAAGTGTCAGATTTTCTTAATAGAACGGGGCGACACCTTTCCGTTTACTGTAGTGAAATGGTGTTTGGTCCGTGTCTTAAAGAGTGTTTCAAGGGACTGCATTCTCCACATATTTTCGTTCACCCTGATTTTACATCGACCGAGGGTGATCATATAAGATTTGTCATCTCAAACGAATAAATCTGAGAGTTTAAAGTAATTAGTAATTACAAATGCTTTTCATGGGCACGAGCGAAGACAAATTTCAGTACATTTTTGATGTGCTCTCTCTCTCTCTCTCTCTCTCTCTCTCTCTCTCTCTCTCTCTCTCTCTCTCTCTCTCTCTCTCTCTCTGTATATATATATATATATATATAATATATATATATATATATATATATATATATATATATATATATATATATATATATATATATATATATATATATAATTCGTTTTATAATTTTGTACTTTGCGTCAATATAAGTTGAAAGTTTAGAATTGAAGGAAAAAACTGGAGTACAGAAGAGGTATAATTAAATCGAATGTTTTTTTTTAGGGTCGTATACCCCCCCCCCAAAAAAAGGTGGTACAGTAGTATTTTGACTTTATTAATATTTATTACCTTTCCTAATTTTTCTTCTAAATATAGAGTTGCATAAAGGCCATGGCTGCTATTATCTAAATCTATCAGCATTGACCACACACACACACGCACACACACACACACACACACACGGAAATGTAATCATATAGCTTGCTGACATAGCAACGGCGTCACGGACTCCCTTTTCTACCAAAGGCTAGGACGGTTGCCTTTTTGCAAAGGACTTGTTTTGGCAGATGTAATCGTTACCCTGAGTGCATGCCCTTGCTAACCTCAGACCGTGTATTTGTTCACGTATTCGTTTATTCTTCAGCTGCACATAAAAGATTATAAAATATATTTTTCCTAAAGTAATAAATATTTAAAAAACAATAAAAGACCTTCTCTCTTTCCAGGGTATGATTAAGAAAGAGGGATTTTTATTTTTTAAATTTTTTTTTAGCAATTTAGATGTCAGTTTTTGACTAAAATATTCATGATTAAACAAAAAAAATATGATATGCTCTATTAGATGCAGCTGGCGAATAAAAAGACACATATTCATGAATATATATGATGACTGGTATAGAGACAAGACCTTTTCGTCGGAATTTAACATACCTTAAAAAAAAAAAAAAAAAAAAAGATATCGCAGGTAAACGGCTACTATCTGATTGTTCCGGTTTTACGTCACGGACTCCCTTATCTACCAAGGGCTAGGACGGTTGCCTTCTTGCGAAGGACTTGTTTTGGCAGATGTAATCCTTACGCTGAGTGCATGCCCTTGCTAACCTCAGACCGTGACGGGGCGCGAACCCTCGACGTGACGCCTCAGAGTCGGAGACGCTACCGATTGAGCCACGGCGACTACAAACGGCTACTGTCTGATACGGTCTTAAAACGAGTTCGATCCTTCTGTGGAGTGTCCGAGAGGACATCCCGTCTTAGGCCCGACTTCTCAAACAGTGTAAACCTAGAATACCATATTGTTAGTTAGCTAGACACACACAAATGGATTTCATAAACGCATCTGACGCGTTTCTGTGTATGGCTAGGATCCCTTGCGGGATCCTAACCAAACAGAGAACCGCGTCAGATGCGTTTATGAAATCCATTTGTGTGTCTAGGTAGTCATCGTGGCTTAACAGGTAGCGTCCGCGACTCTGAGGCGTCAGTTCGAGGGTTAGAGCCCCGTCACGGTCTGAGGTTAGCAAGGGCATGCACTCAGGGTAACGATTACATCTGCCAAAACAAATCCTTCGCAAGAAGGCAACCGTCGTAGCCCTTGGTTGAAAAGGGAGTCCGTGACGTAAAGCCGGATCCATTTGTGTGTGTCTCGCTAACTAACAATATGGCATCCTAGGTTTACACTGTTTAAGAAATCGGAACTTCTTCTCTCGGCACCAAGGTGTTTGTGTCCACCCCTAATCGACTGGGGACCAATTGTAAAACGTAAAACCGGAACGACTCATTTTCATTGCTAGTCGCAGGGATCGAAAGCATTAAGGATGTGGGTTATGCCCTTCTCTGCATGTTGTAAAAGTCGACTAAATGAGGCGGAGCGAGGGGACTGGGAATCGTCTCCTCTGTATTTATTTCTCACAAAAGGTCATAGTATTTATTTTTTTACTCAGCCATCCCCCATTATAAGGGGGAATGTGGCTTTGGTATATGTCTGTCGTTTTCCTTTGTGTGACAATACCTCATCTCTGCCTTGTCCTTAACCTTTTTCTTTCCTTCGTCTTGGTATTTTCCCGTGCCCAGGCCTTTAATGATGAGGGCAGTTTCTGCCTGTCCCGGTGTCACACTCATAAAAAAAAATCTTATTTTGTTGTTACAGTTGTGGACAGCTTGTTAGCCCAAATTGGATACGGCATCGCGTTTGTAGACACTGATTTCGCTATAATTGTTCAAAAGAAACATATACATACATACATACATACATACATACATACTGAGTGTAAGAATTGTTGATCATTGGAATTCGCTAAGAAAGGAAACCGTAAATGCCAAATAAATTCAGAGTTTTTAGGATAGATCGAGAGGGAAAATGAAGCTGATCAAGAGAGCTCTCTCCAGTAAAGGCAATTAGGTGAATACATACATACATACATACATACATACATACATACATACATACATACATACATACATACATACATACATACAAACAAACATACATGCATATATACATACATATATACATCCATACATACATACACATGAAAACAAGGATGAAGGAGGCTATAAATGTTTTTTATTGCTATCGTTACTCAAAATAGCTTCAGGGACTGACCGGAAGTGACAAAGATATTCCAAATTACCTTACAACTCAAGGGAGCAACCCTTATTCCTAGTTAATCAGCATCGTAAAAAGCTTTGCGATAAAACTTTGCTTACTTAAGATAGGATTAATGATCACTGCTTAAGAAATCATTTTTCTTTTCTTTATATAAGACATAGTCTTGTAATCCAGTGACAGAACCTATATGCGATTTGCAATACTACTACTACTACTACTACTACTACTACTACTACTACTACTACTACTACTACTACTACTACTACTACTTTCAAGGCTTATGAAGAAGTGGAACCTCATCTTTTTATATATCCTAATTCTTCAGTTGGGGTAAAGTTGAGATGGTAATCTTCAGTTGATCGCTGTTGATAAAGGTCAGGCTCAAATTCTAACCTAACCTAACCTAACCTAACCTCTGATAAAAGTCAGGTTCCAATTCTTCATGAGGTAACTATTTCCATTTCTATTATTAAACTGATGGAAACAACCTTATCAGCCTAGTTCAAACGGGATGCCAATGTGTCTACTAAATTTCAAAGTTCTTTACTACTACTACTACTACTACTACTACTACTACTACTACTACTACTACTACTACTACTACTACTACTACTACTACTACTTCTTTATTAATTTAGATAAGTACCTCATAACCTAGCTCGAATACATGGATCGTATATCCGAGACTTTGTATATCAAGAACCTCTTGAGATAAAACTTTCCTTTTTTTTTAATATTTATTACAATTTCATCACAGTCAACCTTATCGCTTAACTCTTTATTCAAAAAGCACATCTTTAAAGTCTAGATAATCTACATTTTCTACCCAACTGCCTGATCTCTTCTAATGGAGAAAAAGCAGTGAAAAAGAGATTCAGTATCGCAACCATGCACCAAGATTCTTGGCTTATGTACCACGACATCGGTACATCTTTAAAAGAAGATTTTGGTTTGGAGTCCCATCCCAAGTGGCTCATGGAATGGCTTTTTGGCCATTTTTTATTTATTCAGATAACTGTACATGGGGACGTGCACATGGGTACTCCCAGTGATATTGCAGTTGTTAAACATTACAATCTATATTTGGTTATGTATAAATAGAATATTAATAGAATTTGCAACTAATTTTAAATATCATAGCAAGTAATTAAGAATAAAATATAGTGTAATAATTCATTGATTTGGCCAGTAGGTTAAAAATTCTGATGTCAAAGAAATATTTCTGACCTCTTTTCCAGAATCCTCTGGCACTTATTTTAACTAGGGCTTTAATAAAACTTGCCAACTGTCTGGTTAAGCATTACTTCTTTAGTAAGTGGTTGAAGGACAGGCTCAACTGCTACAGCCTCGCACACCTCTTTCAGTATAGACTTTATCATGGCTTATACACCCGACTCATCCCATGTGGCATATCATAGCATGAACCTTATCAAAGCGCTCTCATAATCTGGGATTTAGGAGGAATGCAAGAGTTTATAACAACTAGAATGTTTAAACTTAGGTTAGGTCAGGTAAAGCTAATTTCACCTAACATAACCTAAAGTAACCAAATAATGAATTTTCAACGCGGATACTTCATCTGGGATTAATACACCTCAGTTTCCTATTCTAGGAGTGATCCTTATTGAGTACCTAGCTCTTGTCCTCTCACTCGTTCCACTCAACCTTATCCCCCCCCTCCCAATCTCTTTCAAGGTACTCAACAGTACCTTTGCCGCTTACCATATGTTGCTTGCCCCCCCCTCCCTACAAGCCCCGATCACCTTCCATTTTAATCTTTCATCTCTCAATAGTGCTGAGCGATGATGCTTAGTCAGTGGCAATGCAATTGTTATAATCTGTGCAGTTATGATCTGTGCAGTTATGAGATAGATAGATAGATAGATAGATAGATAGATAGATAGATAGAGAGAGAGAGAGAGAGAGAGAGAGAGAGAGAGAGAGAGAGAGAGAGAGAGAGAGAGAGAGAGAGAATAAACTAAAAGCGACAAACTGGATCAATCCTACAATAGGCACCTGATATACTTCAATCCCAGATGAAACACCTGCGTTTTAAATCTATCTTAAGAAAATTAATAATTATAAATTGTTGCGTTCAAATACAATCCCAAATTAGGCATCTGCCTTTTGCCTAAGTCCAAGAATAAGCACCTACAAATGACATCAGGTGCTTATTCTGTAATTGATCCTTTTATTATCCAAATAAGATGTTAAAGAGAGATATAAACAGACAGACAAGATTGGTGATGTTTAGAATAATGATTATATAATCTCCTCCACACACTCCGTAGGATATGTTACAAGTCATTGTGTTAATTAAATCAATTTGTAAGTTATTTGAAATTTTTGGTCAATTTCTAAAGTGTCTGATTGTACATAATACGAGGTAAAGGTTAGCTGACCTCACTCCTAGATAAGGTTAAGTTAGTTTGGCATAGGCGCATGCAAGCGAGAAATCGCTTTTGAAATATCATTCGAAAAGTCACGGTTTAATTTTATATTGCTGAGAATGCCACTACTGATATTTTGATTGCTACGTATATTACTACTGCTACGACTACTACTATTACTACTGCTACGACTGCTACTATTACTACTGCCACTACATAATAATATTAATAGTAATAAAAATAATAATAATAATAATAACAATAATAATAATAATAATAATAATAATAATAAAAATAATAATAATAATAATAACAATAATAATAATAATAATAATAATAATAATAATAATAATAATAATAATAATAATAATAATAATAATAACAATAATAATAATAATAAATTAAATGACTTTTCTTATAATAATATGTTATTAAAAGGACATACACACACACACACACACACACACACACACACACACACATATATATATATATATATATATATATATATATATATATATATATATATATATATATATATACGTATGCACACAGACACACACACACACAAACACACACACACACACACACACACACACACACACACACACACACACACACACAAGTCAATAAATATAACCCCATTGATGCCGAAGGTAAACTCCCACTGGTTAAGATTCAATAATTCGAGAGTTAATTAATCAATTTCAGCCTAAAAATAGTGCCACGTATGAAGATTAAGCAGTTCGTTCTGTAGTACACTGAGTCATTTTTTTTTCTTAATTGTCACAATTAATTACCAACCAAATGTGGGTGGACATAAACAGGTTAGAGCCGGGGGATTAAGATTAAATACCCTATTTAATACCCCGCCGTGGCATCGTCTCATCCCGACTCGGGCACTCTACCACTGAGCTACCATGGCACCCCCAAAGCGCCAGTCAATAATAACAACCAATAATCAAATGAAAAAAATAGGTTGGATTGGAAAGTCATGTTGACTGTTGATTTCAAAAAAGGGTCAAAGATGGAAAATATCTTTTCGAATTTCTATCAGCCTCCAACCCATTCTCATCTAACAAGTACAATGTTCATTACTTTAAATACAGAAGAACATCCCTTCTTACCTGGCTTAATTACTTCCCCTTAAGAGTGTTACCTGCAATCATCTCCTGGGATGACCTAATCTGGGGTAAGGAAATAGCAATGGTCCAGGTGGTTTCTGTCATCACACGAGGGTATGTTCCATGGAAACATTACTGGCGTACAAAGGGTTAAGTTAATTTATTTTTCTGAGAACTGACCCTACGCATCATGGAGTGTAACATATATATATATATATATATATATATATATATATATATATATATATATATATATATATATATATATATATATATATATATATATATATCAGGTTTGTCTACCTTCACGCCGATAATGGAGTCAATATCCCTGAAGATTCTTAGCACCCCTCTATGCCGGGTGCTGGGGGCCATAAGATGTGGTCCTTCCATGATTACAGTAAAAATGTGGAAAAACAGAACAAAAAAAAACAGCATTGTGAGTGTTGTGACTTGTCAAATGTAATGGGATAGTAAGAAATGTATAACAAATACGCCAGAATATTCGGTGTAGATGTAAGCATAAGAAAAGAATCGTGCCTAAAGGAAGACTCAACCTTGAGTTGCCTATGCCAGTCCTAGTCAAGTCCGTAATGTCTTCAGTTGCAGTATTTCAACGGGTGGTTGATGCCATGGCCAACCTAATAATGATATATATATACATATATATATATATATATATATATATATATATATATATATATATATATATATATATATATATATATATATATATATATATATATGTATATATATATATATATATATATATATATATATATATATATATATATATATATATATATATATATATATATATATATATATATATATATATATATATGTATATATATATATATATATATATATATATATATATATATATATATATATATATATATATATATATATATATATGGTATAAATAATAATTAATTCCTTTCTTTCATGAGCAACTAGTCAGCCATCACAAAGTCAATCGTCTATCAAACTGTTTACAAACTCGTAAGTAATGTTTTTTTTTTATTCCATTTCCAGCACATTTACAAATCTTTTTGACGTAATGGTATAACCACTTCTGTTTCTGCAACAAATTATTCTTTATTACGATCATATTCTCTCTCTAGTACAGTGGTAACGCGCTGGCTTCGCATTCATGAGGTCGAAAGATCGGTTCCCGTCCAAGACCGAGAGTTTAAGCTGTTTACTGGCAGGAACTGCTGTGGGTGGACACCACAGTGGGGGGTTGGGGCTTACCCTGGCTGACGAATACCCATTGTATTGAAATGGAAATAAAGTATTATTATTATTATTATTATTACTCTCTCTCTCTCTCTCTCTTGCTTTTTTACTCATTATCTCTCTCTCTCTCGCTTTTTTCTTTTTTTTTCCTCTATATTTTCTTATTCCATAATTCTTATCAACTATTTTTCTTTCTCTTCCTCCATTCATTCCATTCCTTCATTTACCTTTGAATATTGTTTTTCTTATTGGTTATTCCATTATACTTTTTCTTCCATTTGAAAGGTTCAGTAATCTACTTTTTTATTT
>JAXCGZ010012043.1:0-44841 GCA_037179515.1 Halocaridina rubra
CAGCCCTGTTTCCACAACATGGGCTGAGTGAGTGGCCAGACAGCTATGTGGGCCGCCGCTGTGTGAGGGAGCGTGGTGGCTCTTAGAGTTTGGCTGAAAACCCTGGGAAGGTGGAGCAGAGTAATGGCCTTTGCCTCTTAACTGCTGAGGCTTAGGTCTTACCGGGTCATCCTTCTTGAGTGTGGGTGCATGGCCGTAATAAGACTTAGGAGTGTGAGGAGGAGGAGTTGGACGATTGAAGTTCTGCAAGGGGCCCTTGTGCTTCCCGTTCCTGTAATCTCTATTTCCGGATAAAGGACTACTGTCTGGGATTTCCGCTCGAAGCCGAGCAAGCGCAAGCTCATGTTCATGTTGTGCTTGTGCCTCCTCACGTTGTGCTTGTGCCTCCTCACGTTTTGCTTGTGCCTCCTCACGTTGTGCTTGTGCCTCCTTACGTTGTGCTTTTGCCTCATCACGTTGTGCTTGTGCCTCATCACGTGCTCTCTTCTCCAGCATATCTCGGCGTTCAACCATCTTCTCATAAGCCCATTCGAAGAGCTCCTGTCTTGGGGAAAAACCGTATCTCTCACCCCTAGCCATCAGTATGTCTAGGTAACGCTCCTCATCGAATGTTTTGATGGTTTCCATGTTTGTTTCCTGAACAGTCAATAACGAAGTGCCAAATCAACCACACAACAAAACAAATCTCTACAATACAGTAGTAGAAAAAAAATGAAAGAACCACACAACACCACAGTTCAAACTTAAACGTAAAAGTGATCTCAAAATCTCACCATAAAAGTGACTCAAAATTCAATCAAGTGCAACAGCAACAAAATGTTGCAAAACAGTGTATGAAACACTGGTAATACAGAATGGCAGTCGTGCCTGCTTAACAGCAATATGTGGCAGTACCTGCGGTTATTGTGCAAATGAAAGGAATGAGCAACACAATCAAGTGCAACAGCAACAAAATGTTGCAAAACAGTGTATGAAACACTGGTAATACAGAATGGCAGTCGTACCTGCTTAACAGCAATACGTGGCAGTACCTGCAGTTATGGTGCAAATGAAAGGAATGAGTAACAACGAATTTTACCGACTAGCACCCAGTGCCTGAGAGTACAATCAAGTACAGTATAGCGGTCGTGCCTGCGTATGAGCGCATATATGGCAGTACCCACAAATAAAATGTCGTAAGTAATACGAACAAGTACAGTATCGCGGTCGTGCCTGCGTATGAGCGCGTATATGGCAGTACCCACAAATAAAATGTCGTAAGTAATACGAACAAGTACAGTATCGCGGTCGTGCCTGCGTATGAGCGCGTATATGGCAGTACCCACAAATAAAATGTCGTAAGTAAAATTCTGGAGTGTTACCAAAAGGGCACAAATCCTATGCAAAATACACCAACGATAAGCTAACAGCTTACTAGGCAGCCAGATTACACATTTCTACTAGTAGTGAGAAAATTTATTTTCATGTGACAACTCAGACACATGAAAGTCTTAGCCTAGGCTCGATAAATGACACCAAAGTTTTTTTCTTCCAATCTATAAGCAGTCAATGCTTGAATATAAAACACAATTATAAGCAAAAATACTTAATATGCTTTCTCCCAATTCCTAAATCCTAAGGAAATATAAACAATTCCTAACAAGTATCACCCTTTAACGGATATATAAAACACGAATGTTTTAAAACTCAGTCTTATCACGCAAATAAATGAAATTTTATATAACACGTCTTCTCGTCATGCAAAATTTCTTAAGTCTGTTACCACATAATCTCATGTAGATTTCCTGAAATATTGTTTACCACATGGGAAACAAGGAAATATTAGTTACCATAATTAATATTGAAAACAAAGAAAAATTTCTTATCCGCAACGTTTCTAGCGCGAAAATTTTCGTGTGCAGCTTAAGATTCATTCATTTCAATAATCGAGCCAATGGTAATCGGGTTTCATGTGCAATCTTAAAAAGCAAAATAAAATAAATTTATAAAATCAGTCTGTCTGTTCGGGTCCCTGTTCGGGCGCCAATTATGTGGGGGTTTGTTTGATGCTGCTAGAGTGTTAAGATTCTGTTTTACTAAGGGGACTCAAAGTACCGAGCTCGGTTATGAGCTCACAAACAGACAGGACAGATATTTGTACTTGAACACCCCATGTTTATTACCATTAGTCGGTTAAATGAAACTCAGAATTCAACTTTCTTTTAATTTTGGAAATGCAATGACATTAAAAGAATTGAATTAAATTTCTCAAATTAAATTTTATGAAATGCTGCCTCGAATCCCGGAGGAGGTGAGTATGAGTTCGTTTCCCGGCACCACGGACGTATGCCAAGACTTTGGCCTCAACTCGATGATTACCTCTGTCACACAGGCAGAGTAGAATACAGGACACTGCAATTTCAGAAACAGAAATGACACACTGTTTAGAATGGGAAACTGAAAGCATGAGCACACATATAATGAGTTTCCAATGTCATTCTACTGGATGAATATATATAGGTTATTCACAGCTAACCAGAAATATTTATGCTACCATAATAGCATACAAAACATTAATTCTTTACTGGTTTTAAAGAAAATAATATATTCACAATAAATGAAGAATGAGCAAGACAAATACAGTACTGTATGTATTCCTTAAATTGTGGGCAACCACAAAAGTTGCAATGCTTATTACTGATATGCAATTAATATGGTAAAACACTCTATTTAGGATAAAGGAAGAATCTACGAGATAAATACAGTATTCATTCACTTTTAGTTATCAAGAACTTTGCAATAAAAAAAAGGGTGCAAAACCACCTTTTGAGGTATTTGCAACTTATAACTCAAAACACTTTATCCCCAACATATGAAGAATTAGCAAGATAAATATGGTATGCATTCATTAAATTGTGGTTAACAAGAAATATTTGCATAGCCAACTGGGAAAAATTACCTTTTGAATATTTGCAATTTGGCTTTTTGGCAAATAGCTTTATTGACGAGTTTTTGAAGTAAAAAAACACTTTATTTACGATGATAGAAAGGGGTGAAATGAAATTAGAATTTATTAGGAAGAGAGATAGATTTTTACGGGCTCATAACTAGTCTTCAGAGGATGAGATTTTCGTTTATCACATTCAGTGAAAAGAAACTTCTCAGCAATATATATCAGCTGTAATTTACAGGTTAAGGAATTAACTTTGGCATGTGAGATTCCAGTGTGGTAATCTACAAAATTTCGTGTGACTGGGAATGGAATCTGAGAATAGAAATCCATAAGATTTATCCAGTAACGAATGTAACTAATTCTCGAAAATAAACCAATTTGCTTGACCCACGAGCTTTACCATACACTATCCCTCACCTTGTTGTGCTAGATGAATTCCTTGTTGTGCTAGATGAATTCCTGTGAAGATGCCACGTAAAATATTGAAAATAAACTTAGACCACCCAGGCGAGATGTTGCCTCTGGGCAGTCTCGGCGCCAAAAGAGAGCGTCTCCTTGTTGTGCTTCGTGACGTCATCTGTAGGAGACATTCCTAGAGCAGTAATTGGCTCTGATTTCATTTTAAGGACTATTTTAGTGGTGGTCCCTGGCAGGCAATTATAGCAGAGATGCAAGGGAGAGACAGTATTTTTAGGTGCAACAAGTGGAAGCAAATAAAATAAAACGAGAATAATAATGAAAAGTTAGGTTACTGGTTATTCTTTTCTTAATTTTCTTGGCTCGGAGCAGGCAGAAAAATAGGGGCAGCCTTTATATTGGGGCTATACTTCTACACGTACAAGAAGAGTCAATAAGCTATATAGAATTAGCTATAAGCTAAAATACAAATTGCAAATAATCATAATCTGCGAAAGTCAAGAAGTGGGAATTATTTCATTAGTTAGAAAATAACAGTTATGTTAAAGGGAATTAAATTTTTTAGTTAGAAAATAACAGTTATGTTACTAATTTTATTTAATAAGGCATCTAACAGCCTCTGTTGACATTGAGCGAAACACTCTGTCACATAAGTATACATGGATGAGAGTGGCAAATGGAAGAGTGAAAGAAAGAGCATTGATGGATTATGTGTTGGTAGCAAAGAGCATGATTGGTAGAGTGAAAGATATGCATGCATTTAGGGGTGTGGCTGCTGGGATGTCTGATCATTTTTTGGTTGAAACAAAAGTGGTAGTAGCAAAAGAGTGGGGAAATAGAGTGCGGGGATGTAGAAGGGAAATAGTGAAGGTGGAAGAGTTGAAAAAGCCGGAGAAGTGACAGGAATATCAGGACAGGTTGAGAGTGGTATATGACAGGGTGAAAGAAAGAGAAGTTGAGGAGTTAGAGGAGGAATGGGGGTTCATGAAAGAAGGTTTTGTGGGACATGCAAGTGATGTGTGTGGAAAGAGGTTTGTTGGAGGTGGCATGAGGAGGGACAGCGAGTGGTGGAATGAAGGGGTGAAAATGAAGGTGGAAGAGAAAAATAGGGTTTTTGAGGAATGGCTGCAGTGTAAAAGTAGGGAGAAATATGAAAAATATAGGGAGAAAAATGTGGAAACCAAGCGGAAGGTAGAGGAAGAGAAGAGGTTGGCAAATGTTAGGTGGGGACAGGATTTTACTAGGTCATATGAGGAGAATAAAAAGAAGTTTTGGAAAGAAGTGAAGAGAGTAAGGAAGGCTGGATCGAGGATGGAAGAGACAGTGAAAGATGATAATGGACAGATGTTAAGAGGGAAAGATGCAAGGAAAAGATGGGCAGAATATTTTGAGTGCTTGCTGAATGTTGAAGAAGATAGAGAGGCAGCTATAGTGGCAGTGGGGGGGTGTTCATGTGCCAGTAATGGGAGATGAAAATGAGAGAGAGATTACAAGAGAAGAGGTGGAAAAGGGCATTGTATGATGCAAAAGCAGGTAAAGCACCTGGAATGGATGGTGTGAGAGCGGAGATGTTGAAAGAAGGGGATGTGACTGCATCGGAATGATTAGTGAGAGTGTTTAATATATGCTTTATGTTGTCAATGGTGCCAGTGGAATAGGTTATTGCTGTTTAGTGCCCTTATACAAAGGTAAGGGAGATATGTATGGATGCAGTAATTTTAGGGGTACAAGTTTGTTGAGTGTGGTAGGAAAAGTGTATGGTAGGATACTGGTTAATAGGATTAGGGATAAGACTGAAAATGTGATCACATAAGTGCAGAGTGGTTTTAGGAGAGTTAGAGGTTGTATAGATCAGATTTTTATAGTTAGGCAGTTATGTGAGAAATATTTTGCAAAGGGTAAGGATGTGTATTTTGCATTTTTGGATCTGGAAAAAGCGTGTGATAGAGTTGATAGAGAGGCAACGTGGAATGTTTTGAGATTATATGGAATTAATGGTAAATTGTTGCATGTAGTGAAGAGTTTGTATGAAGGGAGTAGAGCTTGTGTTAAGATAGGGAATGAATTGAGTGAGTGGTTTCCAGTGAGTGTTGGACTGAGACAGGGATGTGAGATGTCACCATGGCTGTTCAATTTGTATACTGATGGAGTTGTAAGAGAGGTGAATGAGCGAGTGCGTGGTCAAGGTTTGAGAATGGTAGATGGGGATGATAACGAGTAGGAGCTGAATCAGTTGCTATTTGCAGATGATACTGTGGTGGTGGCAGATTCAGAGGAAAAGCTGTGTCAGTTATTATCAGAATTTGGAAGGGTGTGTGAGAGAAGGAAGTTGCGAGTGAATGTTGGAAAGAGTAAGGTTATGAGGTGTACAAGAAATGAGGATGGTGCTGGATTGAATGTTATGTTGAATGGAGAGACACTTGAGGATGTTGATAAGTTTAAGTATTTAGGCTCGGTTATAGCTGCAAATGGTGGAGTGGAAGCTGATGTGTAATTACCTAATTGTAATTACCTAATTGTGTTTACGGGAAAGAGCCCAAAGCTCGTATCTTCCCGTCTCCTGATTGATTCCATTTTATACTTAGTCATACTTATCATACCTGTCCTTAAAATTATGGATTGAGATAGCATTAACTACCTCCTCGCTTAGCCAATTCCAATTATCAACTACTCTTACACTGAAAAACTATATCCTTACATCCTGCAAAGAAGTTTTCTTACGAAGCTTCAAACTATGACCTCTAGTTCTAGAGCCAGCCATTTCAAAATATCGATCCCTATCCACTCTATCATAACCATGAAGGAATTTAAAGACTGTTACCATATTCCCCCTCAATCTAACTTCGAGTGATGGTAAGTCTAATTCCCTCAGCCTCTCATCATAACTGAGATTTCGTATTTCTGGCACCAGTTTCGTGGCATGTCTTTGAACTTTTTCAAGCTTAGCTATGTGCTTTTTCAAGTGCGAATTTATAAAGGGGGCTGCATAGTCGAGTTTTGGCCTCACATAGGTTACATAAATATTTCTGAACATTTCCTTGTCCATGTGCCTGAAGGCTACCCATACATTTGATAAGAATGCATATGCTGCCCTTACCATGCCATTTATATGTATTTCTGGAGACAAATATGCCAGTATGTTTACTCCTAGATCTCTCTCATTTTCTGTCTCTTGAAGTTGTACTCCACCCACCGAGTAGTCAAGCTTGGGCCTTCTTGCACTTGTACCCATTCTCATTACCTTACATTTTGAAGTATGGAATTTCATTAGCCACATTTCTGACCACTCATGCAGACTATTTAGATCTTCCTGAAGTTCTCTATCATTGTTCTCGTTTTTTGCTTTCTTCACAATCTTTGCATCATCTGCAAACATATTCATGAATGAATTTAGAGACTCTGGTAGGTCATTTACATATACAAGGAACAAAAGTGGCTCTAAAACTGAACCCTGTGGAACTTCACTACTAACTCTTCTCCATCAGACACTGAGTGTCTTACTCTAACCCTCTGTTCCCTTCCTTCTCAGTAAGTTTTTATCCATTCCAAAACAATTCCACCTATTCTAGCCATTGCTTGAAGCTTCCTAATAAGTATCCCATGTGGAACAGTGTCAAACACTTTCTGGAAGTCTAGGAATATACAATCTGCCCAGCTCTCTCTTTCCTGTAAGATTCGGCTTACCTCATCATAAAATTCTAATAAGTTTGTTACTGTTGATCTACCTTCTCTGAAGCCATGTTGCCTCACTGACAAAAAATTGAAGGATTCCAAGTGAAGAAAGATATGTTTCCTTATTAGTTTCTCCATAACTTTGCAAACTATGCTGGTCAAGGAAACTGGTCTATAGTTCAGAGCCAGTCCAGTTCCAGCTCCAGTAGCGGTTGGACCTCTCCTCTTTCACTCTGCCAGCAGTCAATAATAGAAGCCGACTCCATCCAGCAGCTAAAGCCGACTGCGCCCAGCAGATTAACTCCCCACAATAGTCTGGTTCCAGCTCCAGTAGTGATAGGACCTGCCTAAGTATCTCTGTCCTCTTTCCCTCCTCTCTCACGAGAGCCAGAAAAAGAAGCAAAGATTGTTTTTATTTTGTTTTGTGTTCCCATTTTAGTTTTAGTGAAAACAAGTGACTCTGTGTGTCATATACCCCAAATATTTTTGCCTGCTCTTCTCTCTCTTTTATAAGAGTTGGGAAGAAAAGGGAAATAGAAAGTGTTCAGGTTTCTAATTTGTTTTTATATCTTTTGTGATAGGTAGTTCAAGCCTCTTCCTACCAGTGAAGTGAATTTCTCCTCCTCCACTCCATCCCTGATCTGAGGTGGAAGTTTCTACAAGGATTAAAACGAACCTAAGTATCTCTGTTTTCTTTTCTTCCTCTCTCACGAGAGCCAAAGAGAGAAACAGAAAGATTGCCTTGTTTTGTTGTTTTTTTGTGCTGTTGTGTTGTTTTGTTTAGTTGAACACACATTATTGTGTGTTCCATGCTTTTATGGAAAGTGTTCAAAATTCAACCTTGCATTAATTCTGTTTGCTTTTCCCTCTCTTTAGAGAGCTGGGGAGAGATATAAAAAAAAAAACCCACGTGGTGCTGAGCACAGTCTCTGTTTGCACTCCCCTCTCCCACGAGAGTTGGGAAGAAAGATAGAAGACTGTTTAAGTGATAAAGTGTTGTAGTGTTCCAATTAAGTGAAGTGATCCAGCCACAAAGCCCCTATATTTTATTAAACGAAATTAACAAACAGTGCAAGTGATATATACCTAGTGAAATCTGTGATATCCATGACTAGTTGTTAGTCATGGCCTCTGCCGCTTCTCCTGCTCTCCCCCCCGATGGGGGGATGAAACTCGACCCCCCTCAAGAGGGGTGGACGGTTGTGGGAAAGAAGAGGCCAAGGACGACCTCTGGCAGTAGCCATGAGAGTGCTGCTGCCCCAGTTCCCCCCCCAGCCCCAAAGATCGATAGAGAGCCCATATCAAAGTTTAAAGTTCAGACTCCTTCCACCAAAGAGGCATATGACCTAATCAGAGAGTTGGAAGACCAACTCACCAAGCTCGGCTGCAAAGTTAAGCCTAATGTACAGGGTGAATTTATCATCCACCCATCCTCAGCAGAAGCCACAGAGAAGATCCGCAGCCTCAAGTCAACTCACTTGACAGAGATGAACCCTGCCCAAAAAATAAGAAAATACATCTTCATTGGCTTCCCTGTTGCTTGGTCAGTTGACCTGCTAACCAAGCAATCGTATATTACGGCTGCCTCACGTTGCTCCTCCAAAATAGAGGGCCAAACCGACCCCTCAAAACAAGTTCTGGTCCACATCTGTGGTCCACCCCCTTCGCAAGTAAACCTCGGCATCTGGGGCAAATGCAACATAAGAGACTACACTCCTGAACCACTGAGATGTTTCCGGTGTCCAAGATATGGGCACCACAGAAATACTTGCCATCTCCCAAAGAAATGTGCAATCTGCAGTGGGAGACATTCCACTGACCGCTGCCTCAACAAATTCAAGGCCAATGAAACAACAGTTGCCAAGTGCCCAAACTGTAAGGGAAACCATCACGCATGGAACAACGGCTGCCCAGAAAGTCTGAAGAGGATTCCTCAAAGAGTCCCTCCTTCTGCCCCTGTCACCAATCACACCACCCCCAACTTCACCCCAGCTCCTCCCCCACCTCCAATCCTTGACAAAGGCCCCTTCCTGCCCCACTCACACCTAACCTCCCCACCCATAACCCACCACACAACACCAACCCAGCTCCTAACACACAGATCACACCTACAGTTTCCACCCCTACACCAACTCCATCCACCCCATCACACAACACTCACACTCCTACCATCCCCCCAAACAACACTCACAACCCTACCATCCCCTCACGCAACACTCACACCAACACCTCCACCCCATGCAACACTCAAACACACAATACAGTCACACGCAATACTCAGACCACACACACACCCGCTCACCACACCAGGTCCCGGGACCCTAGACTTAGATCCCATACCCCCACACCTAAACAGCCTATCCAGACACCTTCCTCTGGCTCCTCTTCCCAACAGCAAACCCTCTTCATAGTAAACGAGCTCACCAACCTTCTTATTCAAGCCATACAGGCAGCCGTCCGACTCCTCGATACCAGAGCCACTACTCAAGATGCCTACAATCAAGTCGTTGAAGTAGCCCACTCCGTTGTCACCCATGCCCTCGCCTCCAGAACCCACCACCAGCCTCAACAACCCACCACTCCTACCACCTCCACCTCCTTAAATCATCAAGATGTCTAATCTCGGGATCCTACACTGGAACGCCCAGGGTCTCAGACACAAGGTACAGCATCTTGAAGGCATTGCCAAGACTGACAACATAGATGTCATCATGGTTCAAGAAACCCTGTGCACAGAGCAAAACACTCCAAAAATCTCAGGATACAAAGGATTCTACCAGCACTGGTCTCCAGGGGAGAACAGAGGCAGCGCCACCTTCATCAGGAAAAACCTGTTAGCCAAGGAAATAACCCGACCGGTCCACTGCGGCGAAGATGTCCACGTCCTCGCTGTTAACCTCAAACTTCAGTGCAGCTGCATAGATCTGTACAACATTTACAGACCACAGGATGGTGGCTTAGACCTGACCACTCTCTTTGGGCTAGCCAGTCATTGTGACTTGGTAATAGGAGGCGACTTCAACGCGCACCATCCAAGATTCAGGTATGAGCGCCCCTGTGCTGCAGGCAGACACATCATGAGCCTGCTGGACCACTAAGAAGACGTCTCCTTTCTCAACAATCATGAGCCAACACATTACAGAGGTGGAATACTGGACCTCACGTTTGTCTCCAACTCCCTAAAGCAAGACGCCACATGGAGAGTTCATCCTCTGGTCACAAGCGACCACTACGGGATCCATCTCACGCTGCCAATTCCTGAAATCTTCCAAATCCCTGCTCCTCCCCCTCGATGGAATTTCAAGAAGGCCGACTGGGGCCGATTCCAGGAGCACCTCAGCAATTGGTTTTAGAACATAAGAACATAAGAACATAAGAATAGAGGACACTGCAACATGCCTACTGGCACACACGAGGCAGCTCCATTTTTGAATTGTATTTTCAGCATGTCTAACCTATTCTATTCTACTCTACTTATTTATTCTATTTTTCTGTTTATGATTTTTCTAATAAGTACTAACCTATTCATACCCACCCTACCTCTGTCATATGTCTATCTAATCTACATTTGAAGGTGTCTAAGGTATTGGCATTTACTATCCTACTAGGAAGCTTGTTCCATGCATCAGCTACTCTATTACCAAACCAATTTTTACCAATTTCCCTTCTGAACCTAAATTTATCAAGCTTAAATCCATTATTACGAGTTCTGGTTTGATCATGAATTTTTAAAACTTTATTAATATCTCCCTTGTTAATCCCTTTAAACCATTTATACACTTCAATCATATCCCCCCCTAATTCTTCGCCTCTCTAGAGAATGTAGATTAAGTTTTTTTAATCTGTCCTCATATGGTAGATTTCTGATATTGTGTATCATCTTGGTCATTCTTCGCTGCACTCTCTCCAAGGATTCAATTTCCATTCTATAATAGGGTGACCAGAATTGCACAGCATAATCTGAAGACATCGACCAAGCAAAGGCCAAGCTAGTCAATGCCCTGCAAGCTGCAGCAAACTCCTCCATCCCCCTCTGCAAACCACAACACACCACTCATCGGGACAGATGGTACTACTGTGACAGAGTTAAAGAACTCAATCACTGGCTCAACGTCATCAGGAAAATGCACAGGAAACGTCGCACTGAAGACTCCTACCGCACTCTCCAGGCAGTCAAAGAACATGTCCATGAAGAGACACGCAACATCAAGAGGAAAAAATGGCTAGAGTGGTGTTCCACCCTAGATGCTCACACCTCTGTGGGCCAGATGTGGAGGAGCATTAACTCCTTTGCTAAAGGAAAACCTCCTAAAATCACACCCCATAGGGATCCTAGCAGGGCAGCAGAAGAACTCTCCGTCAAATTCGCGGATAGAGCAAGCTTCAACCAGCTCCCCATCACCACCAGAACAACTCTTCAGGACCTCACCACTGCAAGATGGGAAGACATAGAAGAGGCCATCAACACCGAAGACAAAACAGATGCCCCCTTCTCTCTGACTGAGCTACTAAGAGTAAGCAAAAGCTCTAAGAACACAGCCCCAGGTGCTGATAGAATCACATACACAATGATTCAAAATATGGGGCCCCAAGGGGAGCTTGCTCTACTCTCTCTGATCAATTCGACATACACACGAAGAATCAGACCAGCCTCATGGAACAGAGCAGACATTCAGCCCATCCCAAAACCACAGGACCCTGACAACCCTCGCCCCATCTCCCTCCTAAGCTGCCTGTGCAAGACGGCAGAAAAGATGGTACTTAACAGAGTCCGCTGGAAATGCCCACCCTTCCCAGAAAACATGTTTGCCTACCAGCCTGGCTTAGGCACCTCAGAATGCATAGCCTCCATGCTATCATTTATCAACAACTGCCGTGGATACATCGTTTTTCTAGATCTAGAGAAGGCCTTTGAACTAGCCAATGTGCCGGCAATACTCTCAGCTCTCGTTTCAAAGCAGATCAAAGGTAACCTTCTCTCATGGATCAAGCAGAGTCTACAAAACTGTAGTGCACGAGTCAAAGTAGATGGGCACTACTCCACCTACAAAAACCACGAACATGGGACCCCCCAAGGTGGAATCCTTAGCCCCTTCCTCTTTAATTGTCTCATGGCAAAACTCATGGACATCGCACTACCACATGGAGCCAAACTCTTCAACTATGTGGATGACTTTGCCCTTGTCACAATAGGAGACAGAAGCTCTAACAAGACACAATGCTGCCTCACCAAGATTCACCAAGCCTCCATCTCCCTTGGAGTTAAAATCAATGCCCGCAAAACCAAGGCCCTTCCCATCCACCAATGGAGACCAGACACTAATCTGGTCATAGGTAATGAGCCTGTGGACTGGGTTACCAAACACCAATACCTGGGTGTAATCATCGATGGCAGACTAACCTTTGGACCTGAAATTCAACACTTGCGTGAAAGGTGCAGCCAGCGACAAGCGGTCCTTCGTCGGATGTCGGGCCTCTACGATGGTGCATCATTTAATGTCCTCAGAAGCTTCTATGTACAAGCCATACGCAGCCTCATAGACTATGCTTGTCCCACACTCTGGCTACTAAAAGACCAACAGTGGGACAAGATAGAAGTAACTCAAAACAACGCCATACGTACCATGCTAGGAGCCCCCGTGTGGACCAAGAGAGAAAACATCCAGATGGAATCGGGACTCATACCAAACAAACTCAGAGCTCAGCAAAGACTGACCCTCTTTGTGGCCAAAACCACCACTGCCCAACATAAATGCCTCGCCGGCACAAATCTCCATCTAGCCCTCAATCGCCACCCCAACCACCATCCTAGAACTTGGGCAGCCAAGGTCTGCGCTAGCCTGCAAGCACTGCCAGTCAGGGAGAGCATCCTAGCCAAGATACAGGACACTCCGCTTCCTGAATACAGATGCCCACCCCCGTGGAATGACCAACCACTCGACATAAAGATCGAGCTCCCTTGACAACCCCAAAAGCTTGGTAAACCCGCTTGTCCTTAAAAACATATACAAGGACAAAATTTAGAACTGGAGCAGGCCACACTTTCAAAGCTACTACACTGACGGTTCAGTAAATCAAGAAACTGGAGCCTCAGCCGCCGCCTTCACCACTGGAAACCATGTCCTATCCTGGAGACTGTCAAACTCCTGCTCATCGCTCCAGACTGAGCTTGTTGCCGTAGCCAATGCCCTCGACTTCTTCATCCAGTAAGGAGCTGACCATGCCCTAATTCTCTCTGACTCTAAAGGCGCCTTACAGGCCATCAAGAAGCCACTCCTCAGAGACAATGTACGTATCATCACCACCATCCTCAGCCACTACCACAGGACGACCAGCCTTGGAAAAGCCATCACTCTTGCCTGGATTCCCAGCCACGTCGGCATCAAGGGAAATGAGGAAGCCTATCAAGCCGCCAAACAAGCCACTCTCAGAGTAGAAATCCAAATATCTCTGTCTCCTGGGATTCAACAGATAAAAAATACAGCCACCAAGTCACTCCTTAACACCTTAATAACTAAACACCACCTGTGCACAGACATTGGCTCCCCCTCCACCTGGTGGTACAAAGCCACCACTGATCTTCAGCGAATCACCCTGCCTAAGAACCTTCGACAAAGCACAGCGGTCAATGTGTACCGTCTGAGACTCGGGTACAAGTGCACCTGGCGAATAGTTGATGATATCATCAAGGGATGCACCTTTTGCCAGGTAGCCTCACCACATCCACTGCTCCATTACATCCTCGAATGTGATTCCTTTTCAGAAATTCGACGGAAAACTGGTGCCCCCGCAACATCCAGCGAAGATCCAAATGCCCTTCATGTTGCTAGCTCCATAATCTGACTAGCAACAAAGAACTACATGAACAGTCTATTAAATATCATCAGTCAATACCCTCCACCAAGATAACCATGTAATAACTCTCTCTCACCTCCAAAACAGGAATTCATTTAAATTGTTTGATGTAAACTAATAATCCTCAACTGAACACTTATGCTTTCCATTATCTTTACAGTTTTGCACAACCTCCTCAGCCACTACCACAGGACGACCAGCCTTGGAAAAGCCATCACTCTTGCCTGGATTCCCAGCCACGTCGGCATCAAGGGAAATGAGGAAGCCGATCAAGCCGCCAAACAAGCCACTCTCAAGGTAGAAATCCAAATATCTCTGTCTCCTGGGATTCAACAGATAAAAAATACAGCCACCAAGTCACTCCTTAACACCTTAATAACTAAACACAACCTGTGCACAGACATTGGCTCCCCCTCCACCTGGTGGTACAAAGTCACCACTGATCTTCAGCGAATCACCCTGCCTAAGAACCTTCGACAAAGCACAGCGGTCAATGTGTACCATCTGAGACTCAGGTACAAGTGCACCTGGCGAATAGTGGATGATATCATCAGGGAATGCACCTTTTGCCAGGTAGCCTCACCACATCCACTGCTCCATTACATCCTCGAATGTGATTCCTTTTCAGAAATTCGACGGAAAACTGGTGCCCCCGCAACATCCAGCGAAGATCCAAATGCCCTTCATGTTGCTAGCTCCATAATCAGACTAGCAACAAACAACTACATGAACAGTCTATTAAATATCATCAGTCAATTCCCTCCACCTAGATAACCATGTAATAACTCTCTCTCACTTCCAAAACAGGAATTCATTTAAATTGGTTGATGTAAACTAATAATCCTCAACTGAACACTTATGCTTTCCATTATCTTTACAGTTTTGCACAACCTCACCTACGGGCCAAAATTGGAATGTCCGATCCTCCTCAAGAGTGAATACCACCAACAATAACAAGATTTCACCCCACCTCCTCACCAAATAGGAAAGCCCATTCGCCCGCAAGAGCGAATACCACCTACAATTAACAAAATCTTACCCCACCTGAGGGCCACAAGGGAAGGTCTGCTCACCCTCAAGGGAGAACATCAAAGAAAAAAAAAAGTTCAGAGCCGTATCCCTGTCACAGAGTGAATGAAGTATGTAAAGTGTTGGGTGCGTTGAAAGGAATGATGAAGAATAGAGGGATGGAAATGAATGTTAAGAAAGTTTTGTATGAGAAAGTGGTTGTGCCAACTTTGATGTATGGATCAGAGTTATGGGGTATGAAAGTAAGTGAGAGACGGAAGCTAAATGTGTTTGAGATGAAATGCCTGAGAAGTATGATTGGTGTATCTCGGTTGGATAGGGTTAGGAATGAAGTGGTGAGAGCAAGAATGGGTGTGAGGGGAGAAATTGCAGCCAGAGTAGATATGAATGCTCTGAGATGGTTTGGCCATGTGAAAAGGATGGGTGATGGAAGACTGCTGAAAAAGGTGATGAATGTGAGAGTTGATGGGAGAAATGCTAAAGGACGCCTAGGTTTGGATGGTTGGATGGAGTAAGGAGAGCCCTGAATGATAGGAGATGGATGTGAGGGAAGCAAGCGAGCGTGCTAGGAATAGGCATGAGTGGCGAGCGATTGTGACGCGGCTCTGATGGGCATCTGCTGTTACCACGGGGCTGCATCTTACAGAGGTAGCCCTGTGGTAGGGGCGGTAGGAGGAGTTGGCAGTTGTGAAGCGACACATAGGTTACATAAATATTTATGGACGAGGAAATGTTCAGAAATATTTATGTAACCTATGTGAGGCCAAGACTCGAATATGCAGCCCCTTTTGGAATCCGCACTTGAAAAAGCACATAGCTAAGCTTGCAAAAGTTCAAAGACATGCCACAAAACTAGTGCCAGAAATACGCAATCTCAGTTATGATGAGAGGCTGAAGGAATTAGACTTACCATCACTCAAAGCTAGAAGATTGAGGGGGGAAATAGTAACAGTCTTTAAATTCCTTCATAGTTATGATTGAGTGGATAGGGATCGATATTTTGATATGGCAGGCTCTAGAACTAGAGGTCATAGTTTGAAGCTTGGTAAGAGAACTTCTTTGCAGGATGTAAGGAAATACATTTTCAGTGTAAGAGTAGTTGATAATTGGAATTGGCTAAGCGAGGAGGTTGTTAATACTATCTCAATCTATAGTTTTAAGGACAGATATGATAAGTATCACTAAGTATAAAATGGAACCGATCAGGAGACGGGAAGATACGAGCTTTGGGCTCTTTCCCGTAAGCACAACTTCTAAACAAGAAGATAAAAACAAACAGCTGAATGACAACCTAAAGGAATTAGATGTTAGTTCACTGCTCTCTTCTGAGAGAGACGAGATTGCTGCTTGGAATGTCGAGATTAAGGAAAACATTGAACAGTTCAGAAAAGAGTTCCAGGAGCTGAATATGGAAAATGATGCCATGAAAACTTCCTTTGCTGATGCACTAAAGGGGAATGTGGCAGTAAAAGAGGCTGTAAATGTGGTGGCACTGGAAAACATACAAACAGTTGACTATAAAGAGACAGTAATCGAAAAAATGAAAGACGTTGTGATGGAAAGGGCAAACCCACTCATCAGACAGGCACTTGATAAGGAGAAGACAGTGGTAATCTCAGGCATAAGCGAATCCCAGGAGCCAACATGGCAGGGGAGACTTGAAGAAAATAAAGCTAGGGTTGTAGACCTGATAAGAAAGCTTGGAGTAGTTTGTGGTCCTGAGGATATTGTAAACATACACCAACTAGGTAAATATTTGAGGGAAGGAAAGACGAGACCAACAAAAGTAACCTTTGAGAGAGGGGAAACATGTAGGGAAATATTGTTGAGAAAAAAAAGTCTAAAAGACCTTCAAGAATTCAAAGAAGTGTTCATTAGACGATACAGAACACAGGAAGAGATGGGAAAGATCAAAAACTTGTTGGAAGAGGCAAGAAGGTTAAATGATGAAAGAAATGAAGAACAGAAGAAAAATTTTCGTTACAGAGTTCTTCCAGACAAAGGGGAGATAAAAAAGATAATGACAGAAGATCAGGGGATGGGGCCTCATTAAGATTGTTATACACAAATGCTGATGGATTAGCTGGTAAGGCAGTAGAATTAAAAGATAGGATTCACAACAGTAAGGCAGATATAGTAGCAATTACAGAGACTAAGTTGAGTGAGGACATAAACAGTGTCACAGTTTTTCCTAAGGGCTTCAGAATATTAAGGGTTGAAAGATCTGAGAGGACTGGTGGAGGGATAGCACTGCTCATAAGTGAAAAGATTCAAGTTGAAGAAATAAACTTGGCTATAGAAAGTGAGTTCAAGGAATTTCTTGTTGCTCGCATAAATACTGGGTCAGAGAGCATTATAATAACTGTTGTATACAACCCACCAAGGAACCAAAATAGGCTTGAAGTTTATGAGGAAAGTCATATAGGTACTATTGAAGTCATAAACTCAGTTGTTAACATCGCACGGGAAAAAAAATGTAGGATTTTGCTTATGGGAGACTTTAATCATAAAGAGATAGATTGGATAAATCTTGACCCACACAGTGGTGAGGACTCATTCGGGGCAAGATTCCTAGATTGCGTACAAGGGAATTTCCTACACCAACATGTAATGGAACCAACAAGGGCCAGGGGTGGGGATGAGCCATCACTACTTGATCTAGTGTTCACAGATAATGTGTTGGATATTGAAAAAATTGAGTATGAACCACCAATTGGAAAGAGTGACCACTGTGTGTTGTTGATGGAGTATATCATTGAAGATATTCTTCCTGAGAGTAGAGGCACTGAGGACATGAGGAGGAACTATCCTAAAGGAGATTACATCAAAATGAATGAGCTTTTTGTAGTTATTGACTGGAGAACCTTATTTTACAACAAATCTGTACAAGAAATGTATGACATTTTTTGTGAGAAATATGGGAAGATAGTAGATTGCTGCATACCTGTCACCAAAGTAGGTGTAATTCATGCCAGAGAGAAATGGTTCGATAATGGGTGTAAAAGAGCTAAGGAGTGGAGAGACAAATGCTGGAAAAGGTATAGGAGGAGAAAAAACATAAATGCCTGGCAAACCTACAAAAGAGCAAGAAATGACTACCTAAGTAAAAGGAGAGAGGCAGAGAGAGACTATGAGAGGGACATCACCAGGAAGGCTAAAGAAAATCCCAAGCTTTTCCACAGCTTTATCAGAGGAAAACTGAAGGTAAAAGAACAGGTTTTAAGGCTAAAGAGAGCGGATGGAAGCATCACTGAGACGGATGAAGAGATCTGCAAAGAATTGAACAAGGAGTTTCAGTCAGTATTTACAGTAGAAAATACCCCACCCCCTCAGATTGCAGTGATAGAAGCTCAAGGGCCGGTATTAGAGAACATCGACCTTACAGCCACAGAGGTATGCAAAGCGCTGATGGATTTAGATGTTCATAAAGCTATAGGTCCTGATGACATATCCCCTCATGTGCTTAAAAAATGTGCAAACACAATATCAGTAGCACTAAGTATCATATTTAAGGAGTCACTGGAGTCGGGGGAGATTCCAAGATGCTGGAAACAAGCAAATGTGATACCTATCTTCAAAAAGGGAAGGAGGGATACAGCTCTGAACTATAGACCAGTTTCCTTGACCAGCATAGTTTGCAAAGTTATGGAGAAACTACTAAGGAAACATATCTCTCTTCACTTGGAATCCTTCAACTTTTTGTCAGTGAGGCAACATGGCTTCAGAGAAGGTAGATCAACAGTAACAAACTTATTAGAATTTTATGATGAGGTAAGCCGAATCTTACAGGAAAGAGATTGCTGGGCAGATTGCATATTCCTAGACTTCCAGAAAGCGTTTGACACTGTTCCACATGGGAGACTTATTAGGAAGCTGCAATCAATGGCTAGAATAGGTGGAAATGTTTTGGAATGGATAAAAACTTACTTAGAAGGAAGGAAACAGAGGGTTAGAGTAAGACACTCAGTGTCTGAATGGAGAAGAGTTAGTAATGGAGTTCCACAGGGTTCAGTTTTAGGGCCACTTTTGTTCCTTTTATATGTAAATGACCTACCAGAGTCTGTAAATTCATTCATGAATATGTTTGCAGATGATGCAAAGATTGTGAAGAAAGTAAAAAACGAGAACAATGGTAGAGAACTTCAGGAGGATCTCAATAATCTGCATGAGTGGTCAGAAAAGTGGCTAATGAAATTCAATACTTCAAAATGTAAGGTAATGAGAATGGGTACAAGTGCAAGAAGGCCCAAGCTTGACTACTTGGTGGGTGGAGTACAACTTCAAGAGACAGAAAATGAGAGAGATCTAGGAGTAAACATACTGGCATATTTGTCTCCAGAAATACATATAAATGGCATAGTAAGGGCAGCATATGCATTCTTATCAAATGTAAGGGTAGCCTTCAGGCACATGGACAAGTATCTTCATGTCTCCTCATCGGTTCCATTTTATACTTAGTCATACTTATCATACCTGTCCTTACAACTATGGATTGAGATAGCATTAACTACCTCCTCGCTTAGCCAATTCCAATTATCAACTACTCTTACACTGAAAAAGTATTTCCTTACATCCTGCAAAGAAGTTTTCTTACGAAGCTTCAAACTATGACCTCTAGTTCTAGAGCCAGCCATATCAAAATATCGATCCCTATCCACTCTATCATAACCATGAAGGAATTTAAAGACTGTCACCATATCCCTCCTCACTCTTCTAGCTTCGAGTGATGGTAAGTCTAAATCCCTCAGCCTCTCATCATAGCTGAGATTGCGTATTTCTGGCACCAGTTTCGTGGCATGTCTTTGAACTTTTTCAAGCTTAGCTATGTGCTTTTTCAAGTGCGGATTCCAAAAGGGGGCTGCATATTCGAGTTTTGGCCTCACATAGGTTACATAAATATTTCTGAACATTTCCTTGTCCATGTGCCTGAAGGCTACCCTTACATTTGATAAGAATGCATATGCTGCCCTTACTATGCCATTTATATGTATTTCTGGAGACAAATCTGCCAGTATGTTTACTCCTAGATCTCTCTCATTTTCTGTCTCTTGAAGTTGTACTCCACCCACCGAGTAGTCAAGCTTGGGCCTACTTGCACTTGTACCCATTCTCATTACCTTACATTTTGAAGTATTGAATTTCATTAGCCACTTTTCTGACCACTCATGCAGATTATTGAGATCCTCCTGAAGTTCTCTACCATTGTTCTCGTTTTTTTCTTTCTTCACAATCTTTGCATCATCTGCAAACATATTCATGAATGAATTTACAGACTCTGGTAGGTCATTTACATATACAAGGAACAAAAGTGGCCCTAAAACTGAACCCTGTGGAACTCCACTACTAACTCTTCTCCATTCAGACACTGAGTGTCTTACTCTAACCCTCTGTTCCCTTCCTTCTAAGTAAGTTTGTATCCATTCTAAAACATTTCCACCTATTCTAGCCATTGATTGCAGCTTCCTAATAAGTCTCCCATGTGGAACAGTGTCAAATGCTTTCTGGAAGTCTAGGAATATGCAATCTGCCCAGCCCTCTCTTTCCTGTAAGATTCGGCTTACCTCATCATAAAATTCTAATAAGTTTGTTACTGTTGATCTACCTTCTCTGAAGCCATGTATGTATGTATGTATCTACCTTCTCTGAAGCCATGTATGTGATTACCTAATTGTGATTACCTAATTGTGTTTACGGGAAAGAGCCCAAAACTCGTATCTTCCCGTCTCCTGATCGGTTCCATTTTAGACTTAGTGATACTTATCATACCTGTCATTAGAACTATGGATTGAGATAGCATTAACTACCTCCTCGCTTAGCCAATTCCAGTTATCAACTACTCTTACACTGAAAAAGTATTTCCTTACATCCTGCAAAGAAGTTTTCTTACAAAGCTTCAAACTATGACCTCTAGTTCTAGAGCCAGCCATATCAAAATATCGATCCCTATCCACTCTATCATAACCATGAAGGAATTTAAAGACTGTCACCATATCCCCCCTCACTCTTCTAGCTTCGAGTGATGGTAAGTCTAATTCCCTCAGCCTCTCATCATAACTGAGATTGCGTATTTCTGGCACCAGTTTCGTGGCATGTCTTTGAACTTTTTTTGTATGTATGTATGTATGTATGTGATTACCTAATTGTTATTACCTATTTGTGTTTACGGGAAAGAGCCCAAAGCTCGTATCTTCCCGTCTCCGGATCGGTTCCATTTTATACTTAGTCATACTTATCATACCTGTCCTTAAAACTATGGATTGAGATAGCATTAACTACCCCCTCGCTTAGCCAATTCCAATTATCAACTACTCTTACACTGAAAAAGTATTTCCTTACATCCTGCAAAGAAGTTTTCTTACGAAGCTTCAAACTATGACCTCTAGTTCTAGAGCCAGCCATATCAAAATATCGATCCCTATCCACTCTATCATAACCATGAAGGAATTTAAAGACTATCACCATATCCCCCCTCACTCTTCTAGCTTCGAGTGATGGTAAGTCTAATTCCCTCAGCCTCTCATCATAACTGAGATTGCGTATTTCTGGCACCAGTTTCGTGGCATGTCTTTGAACATTTTCAAGCTTAGCTATGTGATTACCTAATTGTGTTTACGGGAAAGAGCCCAAAGCTCGTATCTTCCTGTCTCCTGATCGGTTCCATTTTATACTTAGTGATACTTATCATACCTGTCCTTAAAACTATGGATTGAGATAGCATTAACTACCTCCTCGCTTAGCCAATTCCAATTATCAACTACTCTTACACTGAAAAAGTATTTCCTTACATCCTGCAAAGAAGTTTTCTTACGAAGCTTCAAACTATGACCTCTAGTTCTAGAGCCAGCCATATCAAAATATCGATCCCTATCCACTCTATCATAACCATGAAGGAATTTAAAGACTGTCACCATATCCCCCCTCACTCTTCTAGCTTCGAGTGATGGTAAGTCTAATTCCCTCAGCCTCTCATCATAACTGAGATTGCGTATTTCTGGCACCAGTTTCGTGGCATGTCTTTGAACTTTTTCAAGCTTAGCTATGTGCTTTTTCAAGTGCGGATTCCAAAAGGGGGCTGCATGTTCGAGTTTTGGCCTCACATAGGTTACATAAATATTTCTGAACATTTCCTTGTCCATGTGCCTGAAGGCTACCCTTACATTTGATAAGAATGCATATGCTGCCCTTACTATGCCATTTATATGTATTTCTGGAGACAAATCTGCCAGTATGTTTACTCCTAGATCTCTCTCATTTTCTGTCTCTTGAAGTTGTACTCCAGCCACCGAGTAGTCAAGCTTGGGCCTTCTTGCACTTGTACCCATTCTCATTACCTTACATTTTGAAGTATTGAATTTCATTAGCCACTTTTCTGACCACTCATGCAGATTATTGAAATCCTCCTGAAGTTCTCTACCATTGTTCTCGTTTTTTACTTTCTTCACAATCTTTGCATCATCTGCAAACATATTCATGAATGAATTTACACACTCAGGTAGGTCATTTACATATACAAGGAACAAAAGTGGCCCTAAAACTGAACCCTGTGGAACTCCACTACTAACTCTTCTCCATTCAGACACTGAGTGTCTTACTCTAACCCTCTGTTCCCTTCCTTCTAAGTAAGTTTTTATCCATTTCAAAACATTTCCACCTATTCTAGCCATTGATTGCAGCTTCCTAATAAGTCTCCCATGTGGAACAGTGTCAAACGCTTTCTGGAAGTCTAGGAATATGCAATCTGCCCAGCCCTCTCTTTCCTGTAAGATTTGGCTTACCTCATCATAAAATTCTAATAAGTTTGTTACTGTTGATCTACCTTCTCTGAAGCCATGTTGCCTCACTGACAAAAAGTTGAAGGATTCCAAGTGAAGAGAGATATGTTTCCTTAGTAGTTTCTCCATAACTTTGCAAACTATGCTGGTCAAGGAAACTGGTCTATAGTTCAGAGCCGTATCCCTCCTTCCCTTTTTGAAGATAGGTATCACATTTGCTTGTTTCCAGCATCTTGGAATCTCCCCTGACTCCAGTGACTCCTTAAATATGATACTTAGTGCCACTGATATTGTGTTTGCGCATTTTTTAAGCACATGAGGGGATATGTCATCGGGACCTGTAGCTTTATGAACATCTAAATCCATCAACGCTTTGCATACCTCTGTGGCTGTAAAGTTGATGTTCTCTAATACCGGCCCTTGAGCTTCTATCACTGCAATCTGAGGGGGTGGGGTATTTTCTACTGTAAATACTGACTGAAAATCCTTGTTCAATTCTTTGCAGATCTCTTCATCCGTCTCAGTGATGCTTCCATCCGCTCTCTTTAGCCTTAAAACCTGTTCTTTTACCTTCAGTTTTCCTCTGATAAAGAGGAAATGATATGTATGATATGTATGATATGGCTGGCTCTAGAACTAGAGGTCATAGTTTGAAGCATCGTAAGAAATCTTCTTTGCAGGATGTAAGGAAATACTTTTTCAGTGTAAGAGTAGTGGATAATTGGAATTGGCTAAGCGAGGAGGTAGTTAATGCTATCTCAATCCATAGTTTTAAGGACAGGTATGATAAGTATGACAAAGTATAAAATGGAACCGATCAGGAGACGGGAAGATACGAGCTTTGGGCTCTTTCCCGTAAACACAATTAGGTAATCACAATTAGGTAATCACATACATACATACATACATACATACATATATATATATATATATATATATATATATATATATATATATATATATATATATATATATATATATATATATATATATATATAATATATATATATATATATATATATATATATATATATATATATTATATATATATATATATATATATATATATATATATATATATATATATATATATATATATATATATATATATATTATATATATATATATATATATATATATATATATATCAGTGTTCCCTTGCTATATCGCAGTTCACCTATCGTGAATTCAGTGCATTGCAGTTTATTTGCGTCTTTTTTTACTGGGTGTATGCGAGACTATTGGATTCGGTTTTACGTCACGAACTCCCTTTTCTACTAAGGGCTAGGACGGTTGCCTTCTTGCAAAGGACTTGTTTTAGCAGTTGTAATCATTACCCTTAGTGTATGCCCTTACTAACCTCAGTCCGTGACGGGGCGCGAACCCTCAACCTGTCGCCTCAGAGTCGCGGACGCTAAAATAATAAAATTTTTAGTATTTTCATTATTTTATTGATAAAAAATGTATTTCCCAGCCTAAGAATAATAAAAACAGTAAGAAATAGTAAAAAAAAAACATAAATTTAAACGTGTAACTCTCCACCATAGAAAGTACGATGCCTTTATGGGCGTTTCTGAAAGCGCAAAAGGTCACACCTACGTGAGCTAGCACATATTAAAATTTCCAGTACTTTGATAATTTTATTGATAAAAAATGTATTTCCTTGCCTAAGAATAATAAAACAGTAAAATATAGTAAAAAACATAAATTTAAACATGTAACTCACAGTATTGCACCATGTAAAATACGATACTGGTATCAGCTTTTCAGAAATCGTAAAGGGTCCCACCTACATGAGCTAGTACATATTAAACTTTCCGGTATTTTCGTTATTTTACTTTTAAAAAAAGTATTTCCTAGCCTAAGAATAATAAAACAGTAAAAAATAGTAAAAAACATAGATTTAACATGTAACTCACAGTATTGCACCATGTAAAATACTGTACGATAGCGTACACTGTATTGACGTCTTGGAAAACGCAAAGGCTCTCACCTACGTGAGATAGTTCATGGGATGCTATTGGTTGAAAAGGTAGGAGACGACGAATCACAGAATTGTTTTTCTGTATGTTCTGTATCATGGAGTCTGATTGGGTTTTTGACGGAAGCTTCATTCTCCCAGCGTCTTCCATTGTCTCGCCTCACCCGTTCGGTATAACTCACGTGTGCGCCATTCGCGTTGTGCATCTTAATACGTTATGTTTGTGATTTTTTTACTCTGGTTTTTCAACCTCTGCAATGCCTTCCAAGCATCCTTCATCATCCAAGGTTTCTGGTAGTAAGCCTAAGCAGCAAAGGAAGATGTTGACCATACCTGAAAAGGTAAAACTGTTAGATATGCTGAAGGAAGGAAGAAAGTTCACGGATGTCGGCCGCCATTTCGGCATCAACGAATCTACTGTTTGATACATCAAAAAGGATGAGGCAAATATCAGGAAAACAGCGACTATTTCATTTAGTAAAACAGCGAAGAGGGTTGTAACATCCTGCAATAAGATAATAGTGCGGATGGAATCTGCTTTGGCCATGTGGTTTGTAGAATTCAGAAAGAAGAACATCAGCGTAGACACCAATATCATACAAACAAAGGCGAAGAAGCTGTATGAGACATTCGCTGCAAACAAACCTAACGACGACAGTGGCGACCTTGAGGAGGAGGAAAGAGAAGAAGATATCAGTGACCCACAACCAGGACCCTCCAGCGATTCTCCACCGAGGAAACAATCGTTCATTGCAAGCAAGGGATGGTTCGCCAAATTTCAAAAACACTATGGCCTAAAGAGCGTTTCGGTTCATGGCGAAGCTGCCTCTGCAGATACAGCTGCAGCTGAAGATTACGTGAAAAACGACTTCAAGAAAATTATCGAGGAAGGCAAATGTGCTCCTGAGCAAGTCTTTAACATGGATGAGACTGGCTTATTTTGGAAAAGAATGCCGTCTCTCACTTTTCTCTTCAAGGAAGAAGATAAACCCCCGGAATTTTAAGCGCACAAAGACCTCGTTACCCTCATCATGTGTGAGAATGCTGCGGGCTTCATGTTAAAACCAGGGCTTATCTACAAGTCAAAGAACCCTAGGGCTTTGAAGAATAAGAATAAGAATCTGCTGCCAGTGTATTGGATGCATAACCCTAAGGCCTGGATCACGAAAAGCCTCACATCAGACTGGTTTCACCAATGCTATATCCCTCAGGTCAATGATTATCTTGTGGAGAAGGGCCTTGAATTTAAAGTTCTTCTTATGATGGATAAAGCTGGTGGCCACACAACTAATCTCGAATACTACGGTGTTCAAGTAGAGTTCCTGTCACTGAATACGACATCACTGATTCAATCTATTGATCAAGGCTTATTTTATGCATTCAAGACCCTCTACACACAAACTGCCTTGGCGAACCTTGTTGAATCCTTGGATACGGACAAAGAATTCTCACTGAAGACGCACTGATGTAACTACACGATTGCTACATGCCTTCAAAATATTCAGAATGCAATCAAAGAGATGAAGTCAGCCACAATCAATGCCAGCTGGAAGAAATTGTGGCCGGAAGTCATCTACGACTACAAGGGATTCACTCCTGACGAAGTCCATAACTTGGCAATCACGAAAGCTGTGAAGTTGGCTCATTTCTAAGAGGAGAAGGCTTTGAAGATATGACTCAAGAAGACGTAAATGAGCTGATCGACTGCCACTCGCAACCTTTGACTGATGAAGACTTGAAGGAAATGACAAAATCAGCGAGCGAAGAAGAGGAAGAAGAACAACCAGAGGAAACGCACGGAGAAATCGAAGAACCTGGCCTTACACTCGAATGTCTGGCAGCCATGTATGAACATGTGAAAGTACTCTAACATCTCTTGCAAGAAAATGACAATGATATGGTTCCTTCAGTGACCTTCTGCAACTTTTTAGACAATGCCATAATTTCTTACAAGACCATCTTCCAACAAAAGAAAAAACAGTAGCTCCTCATTACCATGTTCTTCTCTAGCAATAAGCAGCCGTAAAGCTGTCATTGGCTGCAGAATAATTTCCTCTGGAGTCTTTACACGTCATCATCACCTCATTCACGGTAAGTTTACCTATCACGTTCATATAAAGGTAGACTTGCAAGCTGTTATTAATAAAGTAAAGGGTGGTTTTTTAACAGTGCAGGGAGGGTTTATACAGTAAAGGTAAAAACAGATGTAAAATACTTATGTATATGAGTATGTACACGTCATCATCACCTCATTCACGTTAAGTTTACCTATCACTTTCATGTAAATTTACGCTTCCATGCTGTTGTTAATAAAGTAAAGGGTGGTTTTTCAACAGTGCAGGGAAGGTTTATACAGTAAAGGTAAAAGTAAATGTAATATACCTATGTATATATTGTGATACTACTTTGTGGATTATCACTTATCGTTGCTGGTCCCGGAACCAAACCCCCGCGATAAACGATGGAGCTCTATATATATATATATATATATATATATATATATATATATATATATATATATATATATATATATATATATATATATATATATATATATATATATATATATATATATATGAATCCTTTTTTACCCCAACTGGGACTTGAACCTAGATCTTATAATAACTAAGTCAAGGCGCTACCAACTACACACCACAGAAGGTAAAAAGGAATCCAACCTTATAGCTTATATCTGCTATACTTAGGAATGAATGCATTCTATCTGAATGCCACCATGTTCATATTACAGATTCCCCAACCTCACTCGTGGCTTCATTTTCGCATTTAATTCAATTCCCAGTCTCATTCGGGCCATGAAATAACCAAATAAGCACACTACATATGTGAAAACATGAATCATTTTTTACCCCGACTGGGACTCGAACCTAGGACTTATAATTACTAAATCAAGGCGCTACCAACTACACACCACAGAAGGTTAAAAGGAATGCGTTCATTCCTAAGTATAGCAGATATAAGCTATAAGGTTGGATTCCTTTTACCTTCTGTGGTGTGTAGTTGGTAGCGCCTTGACTTAGTAATTATAAGTCCTAGGTTCGAGTCCCAGTCGGGGTAAGAAATGATTCATGTTTTCACATATGTAATGTGCTTATTTGGTTATTTCATGGCCCGAATGAGATTGGGAATTGAATTAAATGCGGAAATGAAGCCACGAGTGAGGTTGGGGAATCTGTAATATGAACGTGGTGGCATTCAGATAGAATGCGTTCATTCCTAAGTATAGCAGATATAAGCTATAAGGTTGGAATCCTTTTAACCTTCTGTGGTGTGTAGTTGGTAGCACTTTGACTTAGTACTTATAAGTCCTAGGTTCGAGTCCCAGTCGGGGTAAAAAATGATTCATGTTTTCACATATGTAATGTGCTTATTTGGTTACTTCATGGCCCGAATGAGATTGGGAATTGAATTAAATCCATAAATGAAGCCACGAGTGAGGTTGGGGAATCTGTAATATGAACATGGTGGCATTCAGATAGAATGCGTTCATTCCTAAGTATAGCAGATATAAGCTATAAGGTTGGATTCCTTTTAACCTTCTGTGGTGTGTAGTTGGTAGCGCCTTGACTTAGTAATTATAATTCCTAGGTTCGAGTCCCAGTCGGGGTAAAATATGATTCATGTTTTCACATATGTAATGTGCTTATTTGGATATATATATATATATATATATATATATATATATATATATATATATATATATATATATATATATATATATATATATATATATATATATATATATATATATATATATATATATATATATATATATATGTGTGTGTGTGATTACCTAATTGTGATTACCTAATTGTGTTTACGGGAAAGAGCCCAAAGCTCGTATCTTCCCGTCTCCTGATCGGTTCCATTTTATACTCAGTGATACTTATCATAACTGTCCTTAAAACTATGGATTGAGATAGCATTAACTACCTCCTCGCTTAGCCAGTTCCAATTATCAACTACTCTTACACTGAAAAAGTATTTCCTTACATCCTGCAAAGAAGTTTTCTTACGAAGCTTCAAACTATGACCTCTAGTTCTAGAACCAGCCATATCAAAATATCGATCCCTATCCACTCTATCATAACCATGAAGGAATTTAAAGACTGTCACCATATCCCCCCTCACTCTTCTAGCTTCGAGTGATGTGTGTGTGTGTGCATATATATATATATATATATATATATATAATATATATATATATATATATATATATATATATATATATATATATATATATATATATATATATATATATATATATATACTGCTCTCTTCTGAGAGAGACGAAATTGCTGCTTGGAATGTCCAGATTAAGGAAAACATTGAACAGTTTAGAAAAGAATTCCAGGAGCTGAATATGGAAAATGATACCATGAAAACTTCCTTTGCTGACACACTAAAGGGGAATGTGGCAGTAAAAGAGGCTGTAAAGGTGGTGGCACTGGAAAACATACAAACAGTTGACTATAAAGAGACAGTAATCTAAAAAATGAAAGACGTTGTGATGGAAAAGGCAAACCCACTCATCAAACAGGCACTTGATAAAGAGAAGACAGTGGTAATTTCAGGCATAAGCGAATCCCAGGAGCCAACATGGCAGGGGAGACTTGAAGAAAATAAAGTTAGGGTGGTAGACCTGACAAGAAAGCTTGGAGTAGTTTGTGGTCCTGAGGATATTGTAAACATACACCAACTAGGTAAATATTCGAGGGAAGGAAAGCGGAGACCAACAAAAGTAACCTTTGAGAGAGGGGAAACATGTAGGGAAATGTTGTTGAGAAAAAAGTCTAAAAGACCTTCAAGAATTCAAAGAAATGTTCACTGGACGATACAGAACACAGGATGAGATGGGAAGGATCAAAAACTTGTTGGAAGAGGCAAGAAGGTTAAATGAGGAAAGAAATGAAGAAGAGAGGAAAAATTTTCATTTCAGAGTTCTTCCTGACAAAGGGGAGATAAAGAAGATAATGACCCTCTTAAATTTCTACTTGTGTTTTTGAGTGACTAAGTACTTAGTGGAAAACTTTGCCATAATTTCCATAAATCTGAAATCCTGCAGAGTATTGTGAGTACAAAACTTATATTTGTTGTATGACGAGACTGTCCAAAATATTAAAGGAAAAAAAATTGAGAGCATTTTCGTGAGGGGAGAGAGAAGCTGCCATCCAGTTCTGCCTTGAAGGAAATTTAGAAGGTTCACATCACATTACCTAATTTTTTGTGTAAACTGGGGAAAGCTCTTAGGCCGTTTACCTGATCCCGTGGTTCCATATATTGTTAAAATCAGTATCCTTCCCATTTATATTAACTTGTTAGTTAGTTTGATACACGAAATAATTGAATAATAACAAAAAAAAAATATCCACCTGTCAACAGTACTGAGTTAAGTTGCCAAGTAGTACAGCTGTCTTATTTTTTTCATTTTTTTGCTTTTCTTTTAGCTTTCTCTTTTACTATTTTTTTTTTATTTTGTATATATATATGAGTTAAATGTAAAGTCTAATCCTGTGATAACATATCTTGGTTAGCAAGTGAGTTTATCAGTTAGGAAGAATATATAGCAGAAACAGGTGGGTGCCAACTCAGACACAAATTCGAATTTTCCTTCAGGTTTGACTTTTGTTTTTCGTTTTCTTTTTATCCTTAAATTACCATGGTCAAGTTTTTAAGTAAAGATCAGTGTTACCAGAAAAGAGATAAACTGAGTCACTAAATATCACTTATATGGAGATATAAAAATTCTGTGTGAAGCTTAATTAAAAGTTTTTCTCTTTTTTTTTCCCCTCTTTCTCGTCTTCTTTCTATATTCTGTGAGAGGGAGAACATAAAAATGACGCCATCTCTGTCCCAAACCTCTCCCATCCATGGGTCGGTAGGAGGGGTAGCCATTAGGAGACTTAAACAGAAAATCAAGAATTTAGAGGCAATGGTTATAAGCCTTGATGATAAAATTCGGAATATGGATGGAGAAATGAAAGAGAATGAAACACTCAGAGAGCAAATAAGATCTTTGGAGGAAGCAAATAAAGCACAAGGGCAGGAGAGAAAGGAACTAGAAAAAAGAATAAAGAAGCTGGAAGGGGAAAAGAGTCAACTAGAATCTAGAATTTCTAAACAAGAAGATAAAAACAAACAGCTGAATGACAACCTAAAGGAATTAGATGTTAGTTCACTGCTCTCTTCTGAGAGAGACGAGATTGCTGCTTGGAATGTCCAGATTAAGGAAAACATTGAACAGTTCAGAAAAGAGATCCAGGAGCTGAATATGGAAGATGATGCCATGAAAACTTCCTTTGCTGATGCACTAAAGGGGAATGTGGCAGTAAAAGAGGCTGTAAATGTGGTAGCACTGGATAACATACAAACAGTTGACTATAAAGAGACAGTAATCAAAAAAATGAAAGACGTTGTGATGGAAAGGGCAAACCCACTCATCAGACAGGCACTTGATAAGGAGAAGACAGTGGTAATCTCAGGCATAAGCGAATCCCAGGAGCCAACATGGCAGGGGAGACTTGAAGAAAATAAAGCTAGGGTTGTAGACCTGATAAGAAAGCTTGGAGTAGTTTGTGGTCCTGAGGATATTGTAAACATACACCAACTAGGTAAATATTCGAGGGAAGGAAAGCCGAGACCAACAAAAGTAACCTTTGAGAGAGGGGAAACATGTATGGAAATATTGTTGAGAAAAAAAGTCTAAAAGACCTTCAAGAATTCAAAGAATTGTTCATTAGACGATACAGAACACAGGAAGAGATGGGGAAGATAAAAAATTGTTGCAAGAGGCAAGAAGGTTAAATGATGAAAGTAATGAAGAACAGAAGAAAAATTTTCGTTACAGAGTTCTTCCAGACAAGGGGAGATAAAAAAGATAATGACAGAAGATCAGGGGATGGGGCCTCATTAAGATTTTTATACACAAATGCTGATGGATTAGCTGGTAAGGCAGTAGAATTAAAAGATAGGATTCACAACAGTAAGGCAGATATAGTAGCAATTACAGAGACTAAGTTGAGTGAGGACATAAATAGTGTCACAGATTTTCCTAAGGGCTTCAGAATATTAAGGGTTGAAAGATCTGAGAGGACTGGTGGAGGGATAGCACTGCTCATAAGTGAAAGGATTCAAGTTGAAGAAATAAACTTGGCTATAGAAAGTGAGTTCAAGGAATTTCTTGTTGCTCGCATAAATACTGGGTCAGAGAGCATTATAATAACAGTTGTATATAACCCACCAAGGAACAAGAATAGGCTTGAAGTTTATGAGGAAAGTCATATAGGTACTATTGAAGTCATAAACTCAGTTGTTAACATGGCACGGGAGAAAAAATATAGGATTTTGATTATGGGAGACTTTAATCATAAAGAGATAGATTGGACAAATCTTGACCCACACAGTGGTGAGGACTTATTCAGGGCAAGATTCCTAGATTGTGTACAAGGGAATTTCCTACACCAACATGTAATGGAACCAAAGAGGTCCAGGGGTGGGGATGAGCCATCACTACTTGATCTAGTATTCACAGATAATGTGTTGGATATTGAAAAAATTGAGTATGAACCATATTGAAAAAATTGAGTATGAACCACCAATTGGAAAGAGTGACCACTGTGTGCTGTTGATGGAGTATATCATTGAAGATATTCTGCCTGAGAGTAGAGGCACTGAGAACATGAGGAGGAACTATCTAAAAGGAGATTGCATCAAAATGAATTAGCTTTTTCCAGTTATTGACTGGAGAACCTTATTTTACAACAAATCTGTTCAAGAAATGTATGACATCTTTTGTGAGAAATATGGGAAGATAGTAGCTTGCTGCATACCTGTCACCAAAGTAGGTGTAATTCATGCCAGAGAGAAATGGTTCGATAATGAGTGTAAAAGAGCTAAGGAGTAGAGAGACAAATGCTGGAAAAAGTATAGGAGGAGAAAAAACATAAATGCCTGGCAAACCTACAAAAGAGCAAGAAATGACTACCTAAGTAAAAGGAGAGAGGCAGAGAGAGACTATGAGAGAGACATCACCAGGAAGGCTAAAGAAAATCCCAAGCTTTTCCACAGCTTTATCAGTAGAAAACTGAAGGTAAAAGAACAGGTTTTAAGGCTAAAGAGAGCGGATGGAAGCATCACTGAGACGGATGAAGAGATCTGCCAAGAATTGAACAAGGAGTTTCAGTCAGTATTTACAGTAGAAAATACACCACCCCCTCAGATTGCAGAGATAGAAGCTCAAGGGCCGGTATTTGAGAACATCAACCTTACAGCCACAGAGGTTGCAAAGCGCTGATGGATTTGGATGTTCATAAAGCTACAGGTCCTGATGACATATCCCCTCATGTGCTTAAAAATGCGCAAACTCAATATCAGTGGCACTAAGTATCATATTTAAAGAGTCACTGGAGTCAGGGGAGATTCCAAGATGCTGGAAACAAGCAAATGTGATACCTATCTTAAAAAAGGGAAGGAGGGATATGGCTCTGAACTATAGGCCAGTTTCCTTGACCAGCATAGTTTGCAAAGTTATGGAGAAACTACTAAGAAAACATATCTCTCTTCACTTGGAATCCTTCAACTTTTTGTCAGTGAGGCAACATGGCTTCAGAGAAGGTAGATCAACAGTAACAAACTTATTAGAATTTTATGATGAGGTAAGCCAAATCTTACAGGAAAGAGAGGGCTGGGCAGACTGCATATTCCTAGACTTCCAGAAAGCATTTGACACTGTTCCATATGGAAGACTTATTAGGAAGCTGCAAGCAATGGCTAAAATAGGTGGAAATGTTTTGGAATGGATAAAAACTTACTTAGAAGGAAGGGAACAGAGGGTTAGAGTAAGACACTCAGTGTCTGAATGGAGAAGAGTTAGTAGTGGAGTTCCACTGGGTTCAATTTTAGGGCCACTTTTGTTCCTTGTATATGTAAATGACCTACCAGAGTCTGTAAATTTATTCATGAATATGTTTGCAGATGATGCAAAGATTGTGAAGAAAGTAAAAAACGAGAACAATGGTAGAGAACTTCAGGAGGATCTAAATAATCTGCATGAGTGGTCAGAAAAGTGGCTAATGAAATTCAATACTTCAAAATGTAAGGTAATGAGAATGGGTACAAGTGCAAGAAGGCCCAAGCTTGACTACTCGGTGGCTGGAGTACAACTTCAAGAGACAGAAAATGAGAGAGATCTAGGAGTAAACATACAGGCAGATTTGTCTCCAGAAATACATATAAATAGCATAGTAAGGGCAGCAAATGCATTCTTATCAAATGTAAGGGTAGCCTTCAGGCACATGGACAAGGAAATGTTCAGAAATATTTATGTAACCTATGTGAGGCCAAAACTCGAATATGCAGCCCCCTTTTGAAATCCACACTTGAAAAAGCACATAGCTAAGCTTGAAAAAGTTCAAAGACATGCCTCGAAACTGGTGCCAGAAATACGCAATCTCAGTTATGATGAGAGGCTGAGGGAATTAGACTTACCATAACTCGAAGTTAGAAGATTGAGGGGGATATGATGACAGTCTTTAAATTCCTTCATGGTTATGATAGAGTGGATAGGGATCGATATTTTGATATGGCTGGCTCTAGAACTAGAGGTCATAATATGAAGCTTCGTAAGAAAACTTCTTTGCAGGATGTAAGGAAATACTTTTTCAGTGTAAGAGTAGTTGATAATTGGAATTGGCTAAGCGAGGAGGTAGTTAATGCTATCTCAACCCATAGTTTTAAGGACAGGTATGATAAGTATCACTATGTATAAAATGGAACCAATCAAGAGACAGGAAGATACGAGCTTTGGACTCTTTCTCGTAAACACAATTAGGTAATCAAAATTAGGTAATCACATCAAAATGAATGAGCTTTTTGCAGTTATTGACTGGAGAACCTTATTTTTCAACAAATCTGTACAAGAAATGTATGACATCTTTTGTGAGAAATATGGGAAGATAGTAGATTGCTGCCTACCTGTCACCAAAGTAGGTGTAATTCATGCCAGAGAGAAATGGTTCGACAATGGGTTTAAAAGAGCTAAGGAGTGGAGAGACAAATGCTGGAAAAGGTATAGGAGGAGAAAAAACATAAATGCCTGGCAAACATACAAAAGAGCAAGAAATGACTACCTAAGTAAAATCAGAGAGGCAGAGAGAGACTATGAGAGGGACATCACCATTAAGGCTAAAGAAAATCCCAAGCTTTTCCACAGCTTTATTAGAGGAACACTGAAGGTAAAAGAACAGGTTTTAAGGCTAAAGAGAGCGAATGGAAGCATCACTGAGACGGATGAAGAGATCTGCCAAGAATTGAACAAGGAGTTTCAGTCAGTATTTACAGTAGAAAATACCCCACCCCCTCAGATTGCAGAGATAGAAGCTCAAGGGCCGGTATTAGAGAACATCAACCTTACAGCCACAGAGGTATGCAAAGCACTGATGGATTTAGATGTTCATAAAGCTACAGGTCCAGATGACATATCCCCTCATGTGCTTAAAAAATACGCAAACTCACTATCAGTGGCATTAAGTATCATATTTAAAGAGTCACTGGAGTCAGGGGAGATTCCAAGATGCTGGAAACAAGCAAATGTGATACCTATCTTCAAAAAGGGAAGGAGGGATACGGCTCTGAACTATAGACCAGTTTCCTTGACCAGCATAGTTTGCAAAGTTATGGAGAAACTACTAAGGAAACATATCTCTCTTCACTTGGAATCCTTCAACTTTTTGTCTGTGAGGCAACATGGTCTTCAGAGAAGGTAGATCAACAGTAACAAACTTATTAGAATTTTATGATGAGGTAAGCCAAATCTTACAGGAAAGAGAGGGCTGGGCAGATTGCATATTCCTAGACTTCCAGAAAGCGTTTGGCACTATTCCACATGGGAGACTTATTAGGAAGCTGCAATCAATGGCTAGAATAGGTGGAAATGTTTTGGAATGAATAAAAACTTACTTAGAAGGAAGGGAACAGAGGGTTAGAGTAAGACACTCAGTGTCTGAATGGAGAAGAGTTAGTAGTGGAGTTCCACAGGGATCAGTTTTAGGGCCACTTTTGTTCCTTGTATATGGAAATGACCTACCAGAGTCTGTAAATTCATTCATGAATATGTTTGCAGATGATGCAAAGATTGTGAAGAAAGTAAAAAACGAAAACAATGGTAGAGAACTTCAGGAGGATCTAAATAATCTGCATGAGTGGTCAGAAAAGTGGCTAATGAAATTCAATACTTCAAAATGTAAGGTAATGAGAATGGGTACAAGTGCAAGAAGGCCCAAGCTTGACTACTCGGTGGGTGGAGTACAACTTCAAGAGACAGAAAATGAGAGAGATCTAGGAGTAAACATACTGGCATATTTGTCTCCAGAAATACATATAAATGGCATAGTAAGGGCAGCATATGCATTCTTATCAAATGTAAGGGTAGCCTTCAGGCACATGGACAAGGAAATGTTCAGAAATATTTATGTAACCTATGTGAGGCCAAAACTCGAATATGCAGCCCCCTTTTGGAATCTGCACTTGAAAAAGCACATAGCTAAGCTTGAAAAAGTTCAAAGACATGCCACGAAACTGGTGCCAGAAATACGCAATCTCAGTTATGATGAGAGGCTGAGGGAATTAGACTTACCATCACTCGAAGCTAGAAGAGTGAGGGGGGATATGGTGACAGTCTTTATATTCCTTCATGGTTATGATAGAGTGGATAGGGATCGATATTTTGATATATCTGGCTCTAGAACTAGAGGTCATAGTTTGAAGCTTCGTAAGAAAACTTCTTTGCAGGATGTAAGTAAATACTTTTTCATTGTAAGAGTAGTTGATAATTGGAATTCGCTAAGCGAGGAGGTAGTTAATGCTATCTCAATCCATAGTTTTAAGGACAGGTATGATAAGTATCACTATGTATAAACTGGAACCGATCAGGAGACGGGAAGATACGAGCTTTGGGCTCTTTCCCATAAACACAATTAGGTAATCACAATTAGGTAATCACACACACACACATATATATATATATATATATATATATATATATATATATATATATATATATATATGAGATATCATCCCTTTCTTTTTTCTATTATTACTATTTTCTTCACTACCCTGATGAGTTGGTGAGTTGCATCCCACAACCTCTACCCAGGCCATGTAACACTCTCCAAATGGCAGCATCTGTTGGGGGTTAGGATGGTAGAGTGTTGTTAAGATTCTGTTTTACTAAGGGGACTCAAAGTACCGAGCTCGGTTAAGAGCTCACAAACAGACAGGACAGATATTTGTACTTGAACACACCACCCGTATACCACTACTCGGTTAAATGAAACTCAGAATTCAACTTTCTTTTAATTTTGGAAATGCAATGACATTAAAAGAATTGAATTAAATTTCTCAAATTAAATTTTATGAAATGCTGCCTCGAATCCCGGAGGTGGTGAGCACGATTTCGTTTCCCGGCACCACGGACGTATGCCAAGACTTTGGCCTCAAGTCGATGATTACCTCTGTCACACAGGCAGAGTAGAATACAGGACACTGCAATTTCAGAAACAGAAATGACACACTGTTTATAATGGGAAACTGAAAGCATGAGCACACATATAATGAGTTTCCAATGTCATTCTACTGGATAAAATATATTTGTTATTCACAGCTAACCAGAAATATTTATGCTACCATAATAGCATACAAAACCATTAATTCTTTACTGGTTTTAAAGGAAAACAATATATTCACAATAAATGAAGAATAAGCAAGACAAATACGGTACTGTATGTATTCCTTAAATTGTGGGCAACCACAAAAGTTGCAATGCTTATTACTGATTTACAATTAATATGTTAAAACACTCTGTTTAGGATAAAGGAAGAATCTACGAGACAAATACAGTATTCATTCACTTTTGGTTATCAAGAACTTTGCAATGAAAAAAGGGTGCAAAACCACCTTTTGAGGTATTTGCAACTTATAACTCAAAACACTTTATCCCCAACATATGAAGAATTAGCAAGATAAATACGGTATGCATTCATTAAATTGTGGTTAACAGGAAATATTTGCAAAGCCAACAGGGTAAAACTACCTTTTAATTATTTGCAATTTGTATAGCAAATAGCTTTATTGACGAGTTTTTGACGTAAAACACTTTATTTACGATGATAGAAAGAGGTGAAATGAAATTAGAATTTATTAGGAGAAGAGATAGATTTTTACGGTCTCATAACCAGTCTTCAGAGGATGAGATTTTCGTTTATAACATTCATTGAAAAGAAACTTCTTAGCAATGTATAGCAGCTGTAATTTACAGGTTAAGGAATTAACTTTGGCATGTGAGATTCCAGTTTGGCAATCTACAAAATTTCGTGTGTATGGGAATGGAATCTGAGAATAAAAATCCATAAGATTTAGCCAGTAACGAATGTAACTAATTCTCGAAAATAAACCAATTTGCTTGACCCACGAGGTTTACCATACACTATCCCTCACCTTGTTGTGCTAGATGAATTCCTGTGAAGATGCCACGTAAATAAGGTTTGAAATAAACTTAGACTGCTCAGGCGAGATGTTGCCTCTTGGAAGTTTGCGCCAAAAAGAGGACTCCTCATTGTCCCTACTGGTGAGTTCATCTGTAGGATACATTTTCTAGATCAGTAACTGGCTCTGATATAATTTAAGGACTATTTTAGTGGTGGTCCCTGGCAGGCAATTATAGCAGAGATGCAAGGGAGAGACAGTATTTTTAGGTGCAACAAGTGGAAACAAAGAAAATAAAACGAGAATAATAATGAAAAGTTAGGTTACTGGTAAACAATCTCCAGAATGTTCTTGGCTCGTAGCAGACGGAAAATAGGAGCAGCCTTTATATCGGGACTATACTTTACACGTACAAGAAGAGTAAATAAGGTATATTTAAAATTAGCTATAAGCTAAAATATAAATTGCAAATATTCATAATCTGCAAAAGTCAAGAAGTGGGAAATATTTTTTTAGTTAGAAACTAACAGTTAAGTTACTAATTTATTTAATAAGGCATCTAACAGTCTCTGGTGACTTTGAGCAAAACACTCTGTCACAAAGGCCCTTTCTAGAGAATATTGATTTAGCAATATTCTACTACAGAAGGCAAAAAAAAAAAAAACAGAGGAAGTTACGGTGACTTCAGTGTTATTATGAGGGATGAGATATCCTTGTCATGGAAAAGAACAAATGAACAATAAGAATGGGATCCACCACTGGAACATATCATACTATTAGGAAAAGTAAACAAGTCTCGTAAACAAAACATTAAATGACATGCAAAACATAAAAGAAATGTGATCAAATTCAAATTTCAAGAAAATTGAATCACAATTAGATATCAGTGAATATCAATATTTAAGTTTATGAATGCTTCACATGCAAGAAGGCAATAATATAATATACAAAAAAAAATACAGTATACACAAATTAAAAATTTGAACCACGTCGTCATTAACATTGGCGACTGGATTTAAAAGTTTCAGCTATTCAACACTAAACTAAAATGTTTCTGCCATGTTCTGGCTTTCAAAGTCCCACAAAGGGAAATATAAAACTACGATCAAAGAATTATTCTTCATCTTTTTCGTCTTCCATTAGGAATAACGTTTGTACGATAAAATAAACAAGTACAGTACAGTATTAAAGACATAAAAGATAAACATAAAAAATAAACAACACATTAGAGAAGTAATCTTTACCGACTAGTCAAATTTAGGCTAACACCACCAGCTTCCTCATATGAGGGTAACGACCGTCGACTTAGTAGATCAGCAAGGTCATTGTCCTTGCCATGAACATGTTGGGCAGTGAATTTGAAAAGATTCAGGTAAAGAGCCCACCTTTTCAGGCGAGGATTTAGCTTGTCTGCAGTCTGTAAATATAGGAGAGGTCGGTGGTCGGTTCTCAGTGTAAAATGTTGGCCATACAGATGGACTTCAAATTTCTTTATGGCCCAATATGCAGCTAGAGTTTCCTTCTCCACGGTGGAGTAATTTCGCTCTGCAGGGCGAAGCCTGCGGCTTGCATATCGCACTGGAGCTACTTCTGCTGAGTTGTCTTATCGGGCTTGCAAGAGCACGGCACCCAGGCCTTCGTCTGAGGCGTCGGTCTGCAAGATAAATGGAAAATCAGGGTTTACCAGTTGTAATACTGGCTCACCTGCCAATGCTTCTCGGAGCTTGAAAAATGCTCTCTCCTCTTCATCTGTCCATTGGACAGGGGAGGATTTACTTTGCTTTGAGGAGGTCATTTGCTGCAAAGGGGCAGCGATAGTATTAAAGTGTGGAATGAACCGTTGGTAGTAGCCGACACTACCCAGGAATGATCTCAGTTGAGTGACAGTAGCAGGTTTCTCCATATCCTTAATAGCTTGTACCCTGTCATGTAAAGGGGACATAATGGCATAACTCCTTCTCCAATACTGCAATTGTGTGAAACCAATCTCACATTTGGAAGGCTTTAATTGAAGTCCATGCTGGGTCAGACGAGTGAGAACTCTGCGGAGGGTCTTGAGGTGCGATGACCAATCCTGAGAATGCACCAGGATGTCGTCAATAAAGCATGAAACATTGTCGAGATCCTGTAGTACTATCCTCATGAGTCTGCTGAAGCAGTCAGGGACATTTACAATACCAAAAGGCATGACCCTGAACTGGTATAGACCATATCTTGTGGAAAAAACTGTAAGAGGCTTGGTAGTCTCGCTCAACGGGACTTGCCAAAATCCACTGGCCAAATCCAACTTGGACAGGTAACGGGCTTGGGAAAGCAACGAGAAAATATGCTCGGCGTCAGCAATGGGCTCTCCATCAAAGATGGTACGGGAGTTAAGCTTACAACAGTCAAGGCAGAACCTGTGACTGCCATCTCGCTTACGCACTGCCAGTAATTTTGAACACCAAGGCAAAATGCTCTTTTCAACTATTCCGAGGCGGACCCAAGTGTCAAGATCTTCCTTCAGCTGTAAGGACAGCGGGTGGGGAAGACCATAGGAATGCCGAAATGGCTCTGGGTCAGTCAATCTGACATGATGCTCAAGGGTAGTGGTAATGCCTGGGAGGTCGTTGAAGACGTTCTCATAGTCCTCTAATAGCTTGTTCAGCTGTTCCCGTTGACTCGGTTGCAGTCTGGAGTTAATAATGCAATTACTCACACTTTCTTTTCGGTGTGTGGGAATGGCAGGATCCTTACCATCATCAAAAGCTAAGCTTATGTCTTCAATTGCAAGGCGGTGGCTGCGGCCAGAGGGGCTTCTTCCGAAAAACTCCACTCCCGTAAGTCTGTCTCCACTGCAAGGGTGGAGTAGGAAGTAAGGGGTGGCTATAATGGAGCACCTGTGTTGCTGCAGCCTCGGAGGTTCTGTTGATGCTGGGGGCATCTATAGGGGTTGCTGAGAGCGCCAGCGCAGGATCCCTGTGGGCCTCCGGGTCCTCACAATAAAGCTTCAGCTGGTTAATGTGGTATTTCCGGTTATTGCCATCAACATTTAGCACATAACTGTCAGGGGTCACCCGGTGTACCACAGTGTACGGTCCTTTCCAGTGTAGCATTAGCTTGCGGGTATCTGTTGGAAGAAGTAACAGAGCTCGATCTCCGAGTGTCAGAGCACGACGCCGCGCACGCTTGTCAAAGAGGAGCTTGGCAGTCTGCTGGTGACCCTTAATGGCTAATTGTGCAGTTTTGCAAGCCTTTTTGAGGTGAGACGAAAACTTCAAAATATACTCATGGACGTCCCTATCGTCATCTTCGATGGTAGGTGATTCCCAAAATTCTGCCAAGAATTCTACTGGGCCTCTGACCTTATGACCATAAATCAGCTCGAAAGGCGAGTATCCAGTAGTGTCAGGGGGGGGGGTGTCTCTGAAGGAGAAAAGTGCAGCAGGGACGTACTTGTCCCACTGCCTAGGTATATCTATCACTAGCTTGCGCAAACATCGCTTCAATGTCCTGTTATAGCGTTTGCATGCTCCATTTGATTGGGCATGATAGACACTCGTAGGAATGTGCTTAATTTCTAAAAGGTTACAGAAAGCCTCAAAGTGCCTACTTGTAAACTGACTTCCATTGTCTGAAGTGACCTGCTCAGGAAAGCCAACCCTGGAGCAGATTTCAAATAGGGCATGAGCGACTGCTTCAGTTGTGATAGAAGACAGTGGCACTGCATCTGGGTACCTTGTTGCCAAGTCATCATATACCAGGAGGAAGTGTTTCCCCGTGGACGAAGCTGGATTAATAGGACCTAATATGTCAATAGCGACCTTGGAAAATGGCTCCATTGAGAGCTTAGTTATCCCCATGGGAACTTTTGGTACCGGTGCCGTAGAGCTGGATTGACAGATAGGGCAGGACCTTACATATCTGTCTACCTCGGCGTACATGTTTGGCCATGCAAAAGCCTTCTGAAGGACGTGCCGAGTTTTTGCTTTGCCTCTGTGTCCACTCAGAGGTAAATGGTGTGCCACATACATAGCCTGGCGGCGCAATGAAGCGGGCACCACCAACTGTTTAAAGGTGTGGCCATCTTTAATCACATGCCTACGAAGTACTCCATCTTCAAGGGCGTAAGTGATCTGGCCTCCTCCTCTCACCGTGAAGGTCCTTCTCTCGGTGGCCTGCTGCATCCAGCGTTTGAGGCTGGGGCAGTCTTGCTGCAATTTGGCAAAGTCTGGACGGGACTTCAATGGCTCGAGAGGTGCATCATCTGGTAAAGGAGGGGGAAACTCTCGCGTTCCACATTACGAGTACTGACTGCAGCAGACTCAATGGAGTCAGTTGAAGAATCGTCCATATTTTTGGCATTGAGGCCAGGAGTTGCTGCTGAAATGGCTTCATGTGACTTCCCCCGAGGGAAGTTATAACGAGAAATGTCCTTATGGTAGAGGTTGGCCTGGAAAGTAGGAAGTAGGTTCAGTGCATGACCCATCAAGACAGGGTACATAAGCCCAATCATTGCCACAGCTGGGGCTTTTCCCTTGTAGTATTTGCAATCCAGGTTAATGACACAGCAGCGTCGTATTTGGGGTGTTCCTTCAGTAACCCGCACACGAACGACTTTGCTGGTAAAATCTTCATCCCTGACGAATCTCTCGTCAACAAGTATGCCATTGGCCCCTGTGTCAAGGGCTATCTCAGCTTCCACACCATTTATGGTTTCTAGGCATTCTGGGATCATTTCCAGATCATCATGTTCGATGAATTCCACATTGGCAAGTTTGTGTAGTGGTTCCTCGGCATTTTCCTCATTGGCCCTTTCTGGCCCTGTTTCCACAACATGGGCTGAGTGAGTGGCCAGACGGCTATGTGGGCCGCCGCTGTGTGAGGGAGCGTGGTGGCTCTTAGAGTTTGGCTGAAAACCCTGGGAAGGTGGAGCAGAGTAATGGCCTTTGCCTCTGAACTGCTGAGGCTTAGGTCTTACCGGGTCATCCTTCTTGAGTGTGGGTGCATGGCCGTAATGAGGCTTAGGAGTGTGAGGAGGATGAGCTGGATGTTTGCAGTTCTGTGAAGGGCTCTTGTGCTCCCCGTTCCTGTAATCTCTATTTCCGGATAAAGGACTACTGTCTGGGATTCCCGCTTGAAGCCGAGCAAGCGCAAGCTCATGTTCACGTTGTGCTTGTGCCTCCTCACGTTGTGCTTGTGCCTCATCACGTTGTGCTTGTGCCTCATCACTTGCTCTCTTCTCCAGCTTATCTCGGCGCTCAACCATCTTCTCATGAGCCCATTCGAAGAGCTTCTGTCTTGGGGAAAAACCGTAACTCTCACCCCTAGCAATCATTATGTCCAAGTAACGCTCCTCATCAAATGTTTTGATGGTTTCTCTGTTTGTTTCCTAAACAGTCAATAACGAAGTGCCAAAACAACCACAAAAAAAAAACAAATCTCTACAATACAGTAGTAGAAAAAAAAATGAAAGAACCACACAACACCAAGGAGAGAAAAAAAATTTTCAACACCACAGTTCAAACTTAAACGTAAAAGTGATCTCAAAACCTCACCATAAAAGTGACTCAAAATACAATCAAGTGCAACATCAGCAAAATGTTGCAAAACAGTGCATGAAACACTGGCAATACAGAATGGCAGTCGTGCCTGCTTAACAGCAATACATGGCAGTACCTGCGGTTATGGTGCAAATGAAAGGAATGAGCACACAATCAAGTGCAACAGCAACAAAATGTTGCAAAACAGTGCATGAAACACTGGTAATACAGAATGGCAGTCGTGCCTGCTTAACAGCAATATGTGGCAGTACCTGCGGTTATGGTGCAAATGAAAGGAATGAGCAACACAATCAAGTGCAACAGCAACAAAATGTTGCAAAGCGGTGCATGAAACACTGGTAATACAGAATGGCAGTCGTGCCTGCTTAACAGCAATACGTGGCAGTACCTGCGGTTATGGTGCAAATGAAAGGAATGAGCTACAATGAATTTTACTGACTAGCACCCAGTGCCTGAGAGTACAAAGTACAGTATAGCGGTCGTGCCTGCGTATGAGCGCGTATATGGCAGTACCCACAAATAAAATGTCGTAAGTAATACGAACAAGTACAGTATAGCGGTCGTGCCTGCGTATGAGCGCGTATATGGCAGTACCCACAAATAAAATGTCGTAAGTAAAATTCTGGAGTGTTACCAAAAGGGCACAGATCCTATGCAAAATACACCAACGATAAGCTAACAGCTTACTAGGCAGCCAGATTACACATTTCTACTAGTAATGAGAAAATTTATTTTCATGTGACAACTCAGACACATGAAAGAATTAGCCTAGGCTCGATAAATGACACCAAAATTTTTCTTAAATCTATGAGCAGTCAGTGCTTGAATATAAAACACAATTGTAAGCAAAAATACTTAATATGCTTTCTCCCAATTCCTAAATCCCAAGGAAATATAAACAATTCCTAACAAGTATCACCCTTTAACGGATATATAAAACACGAATGCTTTAAAACTCAATCTTATCACGCAAATAAATGAAATTTTATATAACACATCTTCTCGTCATGCAAAATTTCTAAAGTCTGTTACCACATAATCTCATGTAGATTTCCTGAAATATTGTTTACCACATGGGAAACAAGAAAATATTAGTTACCATAATCAATATTGAAAATAAAGAAAAATTTCTTATTAGCAATG
>JAXCGZ010012044.1:0-12500 GCA_037179515.1 Halocaridina rubra
GTGTGATTACCTAATTGATTACCTAATTGTGTTTACGGGAAAGAGCCCAAAGCTCGTATCTTCCCGTCTCCTGATCGGTTCCATTTTTAGACTTAGTGATACTTATCGTACCTGTCCTTAAAACTATGGATTGAGATAGCATTAACTACCTCCTCGCTTAGCGAATTCCAATTATCAACTACTCTTACACTGAAAAAGTATTTCCTTACATCCTGCAAACAAGTTTTCTTACGAAGCTTCAAACTATGACCTCTAGTTCTAGAGCCAGCCATATCGAAATATCGATCCCTATCCACTCTATCATAACCATGAAGGAATTTAAAGACTGTCACCATATCCCCCCTTACTCTTCTAGCTTCGAGTGATGGCAAGTCTAATTCCCTCAGCCTCTCATCATAACTGAGATTGCGTATTTCTGGCACCAGTTTCGTGGCATGTCTTTGAACTTTTTCAAGCTTAGCTATGTGCTTTTTCAAGTGCGGATTCCAAAAGGGGGCTGCATATTCGAGTTTTGGCCTCACATAGGTTACATAAATATTTCTGAACATTTCCTTGTCCATGTGCCTGAAGGCTACCCTTACATTTGATAAGAATGCATATGCTGCCCTTACTACGCCATTTATATGTATTTCTGGAGACAAATCTGCCAGTATGTTTACTCCTAGATCTCTCTCATTTTCTGTCTCTTGAAGTTGTACTCCAGCCACCGAGTAGTCAAGCTTGGGCCTTCTTGCACTTGTACCCATTCTCATTACCTTACATTTTGAGGTATTGAATTTCATTAGCCACTTTTCTGACCACTCATGCAGATTATTTAGATCCTCCTGAAGTTCTCTACCATTGTTCTCGTTTTTTACTTTCTTCACAATCTTTGCATCATCTGCAAACATATTCATGAATGAATTTACACACTCTGGTAGGTCATTTACATATACAAGGAACAAAAGTGGCCCTAAAACTGAACCCTGTGGAACTCCACTACTAACTCTTCTCCATTCAGACACTGAGTGTCTTACTCTAACCCTCTGTTCCCTTCCTTCTAAGTAAGTTTTTATCCATTCCAAGACATTTCCACCTATTCTAGCCATTGATTGCAGCTTCCTAATAAGTCTCCCATGTGGAACAGTGTCAAACACTTTCTGGAAGTCTAGGAATATGCAATCTGCCCAGCCCTCTCTTTCCTGTAAGATTTGGCTTACCTCATCATAAAATTCTAATAAGTTTGTTACTGTTGATCTTCCTTCTCTGAAGCCATGTTGCCTCACTGACAAAAAGTTGAAGGATTCCAAGTGAAGAGAGATATGTTTCCTTAGTAGTTTCTCCATAAGTTTGCAAACTATGCTGGTCAAGGAAACTGGTCTATAGTTCAGAGCCGTATCCCTCCTTCCCTTTTTGAAGATAGGTATCACATTTGCTTGTTTCCAGCATCTTGGAATCTCCCCCGACTCCAGTGACTCCTTAAATATGATACTTAGTGCCACTGATATTGTGTTTGCGCATTTTTTAAGCACATGAGGGGATATGTCATCAGGACCTGTAGCTTTATGAACATCTAAATCCATCAGCGCTTTGCATACCTCTGTGGCTGTAAGGTTGATGTTCTCTAATACCGGCCCTTGAGCTTCTATCACTGCAATCTGAGGGGGTGGGGTATTTTCTACTGTAAATACTGACTGAAACTCCTTGTTCAATTCTTTGCAGATCTCTTCGTCCGTCTCAGTGATGCTTCCATCCGCTCTCTTTAGCCTTAAAACCTGTTCTTTTACCTTCAGTTTTCCTCTGATAAAGCTGTGGAAAAGCTTGGGATTTTCTTTAGCCTTCCTGGTGATGTCCCTCTCATAATCTCTCTCTGCCTCTCTCCTTTTACTTAGGCAGTCATTTCTTGCTCTTTTGTAGGTTTGCCAGGCATTTATGTTTTTTCTCCTCCTATACCTTTTCCAGCATTTGTCTCTCCACTCCTTAGCTCTTTTACACCCATTATCGAACCATTTCTCTCTGGCATGAATTACACCTACTTTGGTGACAGGTATGCAGCAATCTACTATCTTCCCATATTTCTCACAAAAGATGTCATACATTTCTTGTACAGATTTGTTGTAAAATAAGGTTCTCCAGTCAATAACTGCAAAAAGCTCATTCATTTTGATGTAATCTCCTTTCGGATAGTTCCTCCTCATGTCCTCAGTGCCTCTACTCTCAGGAAGAATATCTTCAATGATATACTCCATCAACAACACACAGTGGTCACTCTTTCCAATTGGTGGTTCATACTCAATATTTTCAATATCCAACACATTATCTGTGAACACTAGATCAAGTAGTGATGGCTCATCCCCACCCCTGGCTCTTGTTGGTTCCACTACATGTTGGTGTAGGAAATTCCCTTGTACACAATCTAGGAATCTTGCCCCAAATGAGTCCTCACCACTGTGTGGGTCAAGATTTATCCAATCTATCTCTTTATGATTAAAGTCTCCCATAATCAAAATCCTACATTTTTTCTCCCGTGCCATGTTAACAACTGAGTTTATGACTTCAATAGTACCTATATGACTTTCCTCATAAATTTCAAGCCTATTTTGGTTCCTTGGTGGGTTGTATACAACAGTTATTATAATGCTCTCTGACCCAGTATTTATGCGAGCAACAAGAAATTCCCTGAACTCACTTTCTATAGCCAAGTTTATTTCTTCAACTTGAATCCTCTCACTTATGAGCAGTGCTATCCCTCCACCAGTCCTCTCAGATCTTTCGACCCTTAGTATTCTGAAGCCCTTAGGAAAAACTGTGACACTGTTTATGTCCTCACTCAACTTAGTCTCTGTAATTGCTACTATATCTGCCTTACTGTTGTGAATCCTATCTTTTAATTCTACTGCCTTACCAGCTAATCCATCAGCATTTGTGTATAACAATCTTAATGAGGCCCCATCCCCTGATCTTCTGTCATTATCTTCTTTATCTCCCCTTTGTCTGGAAGTATTCTGTAACGAAAATTTTTCTTCTCTTCTTCATTTCTTTCATCATTTAACCTTCTTGCCTCTTGCAACAAGTTTTTGATCTTTCCCATCTCTTCCTGTGTTCTGTATCGTCTAATGAACACTTCTTTGCATTCTTGAAGGTCTTTTAGACTTTTTTTTCTCAACAATATTTCCCTACATGTTTCCCCTCTCTCAAAGGTTACTTTTGTTGGTCTCGGCTTTCCTTCCCTCGAATATTTACCTAGTTGGTGTATGTTTACAATATCCTCAGGACCACATACTACTCCAAGCTTTCTTGGAGTGTGTGTGTGTGATTACCTAATTGTGATTACCTAATTGTGTTTACGGGAAAGAGCCCAAAGCTCGTATCTTCCTGTCTCCTGATCGGTTCCATTTTTAGACTTAGTGATACTTATCATACCTGTCTTTAAAACTATGGATTGAGATAGCATTAACTACCTCCTCGCTTAGCGAATTCCAATTATCAACTACTCTTACACTGAAAAAGTATTTCCTTACATCCTGCAAACAAGTTTTCTTATGAAGCTTCAAACTATGACCTCTAGTTCTAGAGCCAGCCATATCGAAATATCGATCCCTATCCACTCTATCATAACCATGAAGGAATTTAAAGACTGTCACCATATCCCCCCTTACTCTTCTAGCTTCGAGTGATGGCAAGTCTAATTCCCTCAGCCTCTCATCATAACTGAGATTGCGTATTTCTGGCACCAGTTTCGTGGCATGTCTTTGAACTTTTTCAAGCTTAGCTATGTGCTTTTTCAAGTGCGGATTCCAAAAGGGGGCTGCATATTCGAGTTTTGGCCTCACATAGGTTACATAAATATTTCTGAACATTTCCTTGTCCATGTGCCTGAAGGCTACCCTTACATTTGATAAGAATGCATATGCTGCCCTTACTACGCCATTTATATGTATTTCTGGAGACAAATCTGCCAGTATGTTTACTCCTAGATCTCTCTCATTTTCTGTCTCTTGAAGTTGTACTCCAGCCACCGAGTAGTCAAGCTTGGGCCTTCTTGCACTTGTACCCATTCTCATTACCTTACATTTTGAGGTATTGAATTTCATTAGCCACTTTTCTGACCACTCATGCAGATTATTTAGATCCTCCTGAAGTTCTCTACCATTGTTCTCGTTTTTTACTTTCTTCACAATCTTTGCATCATCTGCAAACATATTCATGAATGAATTTACACACTCTGGTAGGTCATTTACATATACAAGGAACAAAAGTGGCCCTAAAACTGAACCCTGTGGAACTCCACTACTAACTCTTCTCCATTCAGACACTGAGTGTCTTACTCTAACCCTCTGTTCCCTTCCTTCTAAGTAAGTTTTTATCCATTCCAAGACATTTCCACCTATTCTAGCCATTGATTGCAGCTTCCTAATAAGTCTCCCATGTGGAACAGTGTCAAACGCTTTCTGGAAGTCTAGGAATATGCAATCTGCCCAGCCCTCTCTTTCCTGTAAGATTTGGCTTACCTCATCATAAAATTCTAATAAGTTTGTTACTGTTGATCTTCCTTCTCTGAAGCCATGTTGCCTCACTGACAAAAAGTTGAAGGATTCCAAGTGAAGAGAGATATGTTTCCTTAGTAGTTTCTCCATAAGTTTGCAAACTATGCTGGTCAAGGAAACTGGTCTATAGTTCAGAGCCGTATCCCTCCTTCCCTTTTTGAAGATAGGTATCACATTTGCTTGTTTCCAGCATCTTGGAATCTCCCCCGACTCCAGTGACTCCTTAAATATGATACTTAGTGCCACTGATATTGTGTTTGCGCATTTTTTAAGCACATGAGGGGATATGTCATCAGGACCTGTAGCTTTATGAACATCTAAATCCATCAGCGCTTTGCATACCTCTGTGGCTGTAAGGTTGATGTTCTCTAATACCGGCCCTTGAGCTTCTATCACTGCAATCTGAGGGGGTGGGGTATTTTCTACTGTAAATACTGACTGAAACTCCTTGTTCAATTTTTTGCAGATCTCTTCGTCCGTCTCAGTGATGCTTCCATCCGCTCTCTTTAGCCTTAAAACCTGTTCTTTTACCTTCAGTTTTCCTCTGATAAAGCTGTGGAAAAGCTTGGGATTTTCTTTAGCCTTCCTGGTGATGTCCCTCTCATAATCTCTCTCTGCCTCTCTCCTTTTACTTAGGTAGTCATTTCTTGCTCTTTTGTAGGTTTGCCAGGCATTTATGTTTTTTCTCCTCCTATACCTTTTCCAGCATTTGTCTCTCCACTCCTTAGCTCTTTTACACCCATTATCGAACCATTTCTCTCTGGCATGAATTACACCTACTTTGGTGACAGGTATGCAGCAATCTACTATCTTCCCATATTTCTCACAAAAGATGTCATACATTTCTTGTACAGATTTGTTGTAAAATAAGGTTCTCCAGTCAATAACTGCAAAAAGCTCATTCATTTTGATGTAATCTCCTTTCGGATAGTTCCTCCTCATGTCCTCAGTGCCTCTACTCTCAGGAAGAATGTCTTCAATGATATACTCCATCAACAACACACAGTGGTCACTCTTTCCAATTGGTGGTTCATACTCAATATTTTCAATATCCAACACATTATCTGTGAACACCAGATCAAGTAGTGATGGCTCATCCCCACCCCTGGCTCTTGTTGGTTCCATTACATGTTGGTGTAGGAAATTCCCTTGTACGCAATCTAGGAATCTTGCCCCGAATGAGTCCTCACCACTGTGTGGGTCAAGATTTATCCAATCTATCTCTTTATGATTAAAGTCTCCCATAATCAAAATCCTACATTTTTTCTCCCGCGCCATGTTAACAATTGAGTTTATGACTTCAATCGTACCTATATGACTTTCCTCATAAATTTCAAGCCTATTTTGGTTCCTTGGTGGGTTGTATACAACAGTTATTATAATGCTCTCTGACCCAGTATTTATGCGAGCAACAAGAAATTCCCTGAACTCACTTTCTATAGCCAAGTTTATTTCTTCAACTTGAATCCTCTCACTTATGAGCAGTGCTATCCCTCCACCAGTCCTCTCAGATCTTTCGACCCTTAGTATTCTGAAGCCCTTAGGAAAAACTGTGACACTGTTTATGTCCTCACTCAACTTAGTCTCTGTAATTGCTACTATATCTGCCTTACTGTTGTGAATCCTATCTTTTAATTCTACTGCCTTACCAGCTAATCCATCAGCATTTGTGTATAACAATCTTAATGAGGCCCCATCCCCTGATCTTCTGTCATTATCTTCTTTATCTCCCCTTTGTCTGGAAGTATTCTGTAACGAAAATTTTTCTTCTCTTCTTCATTTCTTTCATCATTTAACCTTCTTGCCTCTTGCAACAAGTTTTTGATCTTTCCCATCTCTTCCTGTGTTCTGTATCGTCTAATGAACACTTCTTTGCATTCTTGAAGGTCTTTTAGACTTTTTTTTCTCAACAATATTTCCCTACATGTCTCCCCTCTCTCAAAGGTTACTTTTGTTGGTCTCGGCTTTCCTTCCCTCGAATATTTACCTAGTTGGTGTATGTTTACAATATCCTCAGGACCACATACTACTCCAAGCTTTCTTATCAGGTCTACAACGTTAGCTTTATTTTCTTCAATTCTCCCCTGCCATGTTGGCTCCTGGGATTCACTTATGCCTGAGATTACCACTGTCTTCTCCTTATCAAGTGCCTGTCTGATGAGTGGGTTTGCCCTTTCCATCACAACGTCTTTCATTTTTTCGATTACTGTCTCTTTATAGTCAACTGTTTGTATGTTTTCCAGTGCCACCACCTTTACAGCCTCTTTTACTGCCACATTCCCCTTTAGTGCATCAGCAAAGGACGTTTTCATGGCATCATTTTCCATATTCAGCTCCTGGAACTCTTTTCTGAACTGTTCAATGTTTTCCTTAATCTGAACATTCCAGGCAGCAATCTCGTCTCTCTCAGAAGAGAGCAGTGAACTAACATCTAATTCCTTTAGGTTGTCATTTAGCTGTTTGTTTTTATCTTCTTGTTTAGAAATTCTAGATTCTAGTTGACTCTTTTCCCCTTCCAGCTTCTTTATTCTTTTTTCTAGTTCCTTTCTCTCCTGCCCTTGTGCTTTATTTGCTTCCTCCAAAGATCTTATTTGTTCTCTGAGTGTTTCATTCTCTTTCATTTCTCCATCCATATTCCGAATTTTTTCATCAAGGCTTGTAACCATTTCCTCTAACTTCTTGATTCTCTGTTTAAGTCCTCTGATGACTACCCCTTCTCCCGACCCATGGGTGGGAGAGGTTTGGGACAGAGATGGCTTCACTTTTATGTTCTCCCTCTCACAGAATATAGAAAGAAGACGAGAAAGAGGAAAAAAAAAAGAAAAGAGAAAAACTTCTAATTTACCTTCACACAGAATTTTTATATCTCCATATAAGTGCTATTTAGTGACTCAGTTTGTCTCCTTTCTGGTAACACACATCTTAACTTAAAAACTTGACCATGGTAATTTAAGTATAAAAAGAAAAACAAAAACAAAAGTCAAACCTGAAGGAAAATTCGAATTTGTGTTCGAGGTGGCACCCACCTGTTTCTGTTATATATTCTTCCTAACTGATAAACTGACTTGCTAACCAAGATATGTTATCACGGGATTTAGACTTTACATTTAACTCAATATATATACAAAATAACAAAATAGTAAAAGAGAAAGCTAAAAGAAAAGCAAAAAAAAATGAAGAAAATAGGACTGTTGTACTACTTGGCAACTTAACTCAGTACTGTTGACAGGTGGGTATTTGGTAATTTTTTTTCTTTTATTATTCAATTTTTTCGTGTATCAAACTAACTAACTAGTTAATATAAATGGGAAGGATACTGATTTTAACAATATATAGAACCACAGGATCAGGTAAAACGGCTTAAGAGCTTTCCCCAGTTTACACAAAAAATTAGGTAATGTGGTGTGATGGCTCCACGTCTGGCAACTCTTCTAGATTTCCCTCAAGGCAGAAACTGGACGGCAGCTTCTCTCTCTTCCTCACGAAAAAGTTCTCAATTTTTTTTCCTTTAATATGAACAGTCTCGTCTTACAACAAATATTAGTTTTTGTACTCACAATACTCTGCAGGATTTCAGATTTATGGAAATTATGGTAAAGTTTTCCACTAAGCACTTTAGTCACTCGAAACAGTTAAAACTTAAGAGGAGCAATTCCGTGTGTGTGTGTGTGGGTGTGTGTGTGTGTATGTGTGTGTGTGTGTGTGTGTGCGTGCGTGCATGCGTTTTATTGAATAATGTGCTTGCCACAGAATCCCGGATCTGCTCCCATAGACTATCGGATTAAGAATTAGTTTGAAAGACTCTGTCTGTGGTTTCTTGTGTTAGGTTTAAAGAGTACCGTACTAAGGGAAGGCCTTTGTTAAGTTATCCTTCAACTGAAGAGGATTAATATCTTTTGCATTCTCTCTATCTAGTTATATATCTATCTGTCTGTCTGTCTATCTTTCCTTCTATCTATCCCCATGCCATTTAGCCCTTTTTTCCCCAATAATTATGTGTGGAATTGCTAAGATTGGGTAAATATCTTTGTAGTGATGGCATTAGATAATTATTAAACAAAACTTATTAAAATGTAGGTTATATATATATATATATATATATATATATATATATATATATATATATATATATATATATATATATATATATATATATATATATATAATTTATCATTTATATGCCCTGTTCTTGCAATATTATCGGCCCTTTCTTCGTTGATTGTTTTTTCTTCCTGTATATTTGTTTTTATTTCTGGTGATGAAATAGTAATGTAAGTTTTCATCTTTTATATTTATGATATACCTTTACATTTGTCCATATTATGTATGCATTTATTAACGTATACTTGTATGTTTATATGTATAAATGTATATGCACACATAAGCACATGTAAATATGAAAGGATATTGGCTGCTAGAATTCCTAATCCTTCGTCCGCGACTCTGAGGCGTCAGGTCGAGGGTTCGCGCCCCGTCACGGTCTAAGGTTAGCAAGGGCATGCACTCAGGGTAAGGATTACATCTGTCAAAACAAATCCTTCGCAAGAAGGCAACCGTCCTAGCCCTTGGTAGAAAAGGGAGTCCGTGACGTAAAACCCGAACATCTCTCTCATTCCTGTGCCATATCTTAAAGAAGACGTGCTGGTATTTATATGTGGGATATATATCACTTTACTGTCCCACTATGGTTGTGGTAAGACTGCTAATTTATGCTGGGGATCACATCATGTTCTCGGGAAATAATATAAGCGTTTTGTTAGTATTGATGCGTCGTGGCAAAGCAGTAGCTTCTGCGACTCCGAGGCGTCAGGTCGAGGGTTCGCGCCCCGCCACGGTCTGAGGTTAGCAAGGGCATGCACTCAGGGTGACGATTACATCTGCCAAAGCAAGTCTTTCGCAAGAAGGCAGTCGTCCTAGCCCTTGTTAGATAAGGGAGTCCGTGGCGTAAAACCGAATCATTTGTACGTATTGATAGGTAAACATATAATTGATTTTTAGAATATTATTTTTTTTAATCGAATGATATGATATCAGTGTGTTTTCTATAGCATTTCATTGCATGTCTTTGATTCTCAAACGTCATCTTATTTATGTTTTGGGGGGACGGTGGCATTGAGTTCAGACGTGAGAATTAGATGTGTATTTGTCTGTCCTGTAGTTATGCACCTAAATAATTCAGCCCTCTATTCCCTAGCTATAACGTGTTTACGTCCGCCTCTATTCGAATGAGGACTAATTTTGACACATAAAGTGATGCGTTTTGTGCTGTACCTTTTGAAACAATAAAAAACTATTTTGTGAAGTAGATTTTTTAATTCAAGTTTTGTAATAGAATATACGAATTTTCTTCCCCTTGATCGTGTTTACTTCATGTATGTGTTCAATTTTTCAATTTTTATCTCTGCACATTGTTCAGTCTGTTTATAGTGTTTACTAATATCTATATTTGTTTAATTTATTTACGTACGCGTTACATTACTCATATGCGTTTTCCTATATACTTAAATACAGTGATCAATAGATTGCTTGATAGGGTGACCGATGAATGCGTACCTGATTTACATCCAGGAGTCTTGCTTGCGCTCATCTCATGACAGGTTTCAAACAGGAAGAGAGTTGAGTTGTTGTTCATCCACGTGCGAAGGTGGTCACCTAAGCACGGTTCCTTCTGGTTTAAAGGCATTTACTTATAGATGCAATCACAAGAGTCTATTTATGTACAAAAACCATAACCCCTTACAAAGATGGAGACCTAGTCAAAGAAAATGTTTGACTTTTAGAAAACGTTTGAACTTTTAGAAAACGTTTGAACTTTTTTGCGGGAGGAAACTTCGAAGGTAAGATTCCCAGTTCGCTCGCTCCGCCTCATTGGGTCGACTTTTACAACATGGAGGGGAGTAGGGCGAAATGGAAGAGCAAGAGAGAATGAACGATAGAAGAAAAAAGACGCTAATATACTCGCTTGAAGTTAACCCAACATCTCCCAGAATATACATTCAATCATTTTAAAGCTGAATAGCCTTCAGAATTTTCACTATTCAAATACTGTTTAAGAATATCGTTTACGGTTTTTCCCTAGCAGTAGAGATTATTCTTTTTTTTTTTTACAAGGTGGTTTCTGTGGTTATGTAGCATTGAAGACGCTCTGAGGATAGTTTAACAACTCGAGTAGACGTTTTATGGGGGTTGTTAATCTTAACATCATCTTAAATGGGGGTTTACACGGTCAAACGGTTCGTCGAACGCGGTTCGACAGACAAGTGTTTGAAGTGATGTTCGAACGTGTGAACGGGGTATTTGGTTGTCGAATACGGAACGTGTTCGACAACTAAATACCCCGTTCACACGTTCGAGCATCACTGCAAATACTTGTCTGTCGAACCGCGTTCGACGAACCGTTTGACCGTGTAAACCCCCTTTTAAGGAAGATTCCACATCTCTTTGTCGGGTGAGTGAGTAGCAGTGTGGTTAAGATATACCCAAATAAGTGGGCGGCCTCTAGAGGCAGAATTATTCTAGGTAACCCGTTACTTACAGCGAGTCCTAGGGCCAGTCTTGCCAAATCCAGAAAATCGAAGCTCTGTGGGTTGATGTACCTCTCACGTGGCCAATAATAAAGTCACAGGAATATAAATCACAGATAAAATTTCGCAGGTATTTGCACTTTAGGTTAAGTTAGGATAGGTTAAACATTTTTACCTGGATTAACCTCTCAGTATTCAACCCAGTTGCAATGTTTTTTTAATGATAGATAGATAGATAGATAGATAGATAACAGTTGTTTTACCTCAATCTCTCAACTATGATTTTTTCTACTTTGTTTTTTTTTTGGGGGGGGGGGGTAAATTCGTGAGGTTGGTTCTTATATTTTGAGTTGTATTATGTAAAACCCATATTTTTTCTTTTTTTTTATTATTAGTTTAATTACCTAACCATTTTTTTTTGGTAAGTCCTATAAAGATCATTTATTAATTTAGTCAATTCATTCAAATCCAAAATTCTCCCCCACCTGTCCGTCACCTGAAGATACATATTCATTTGCAAATCAGCCTGAGAACTAATTAATTCTCTCGAGCAGTAATAATAATAATAATAATAATAATAATAATAATAATAATAATAATAATAATAATAATAATAATAATAATAATAATAATAATAATAATAATAATAATAATAGTAATAATAATAAATGTTTAATCAAAACTTGTATAATCTATAGACAGTTTAATATTCACGGACATGTGACATTCATTGCTATAAACTGTCAATGGTTTGTTTTTGTCCGACCTCTACCTTGCAGGAGACGATGACGTCACAACTGTAAACAAACATTTTGTCAAAACAGATTTAGAGCTTGCTTACATGTTTGTTTCTTTGAGTTTGGTGTTATTGTATATAAATATTCGATTTCCTTTTGAATTATTATTCGCTTGTGAATATTTAATACGAATTTCATGAATCACTAATTTGAACTTGTTGTATAAAGTTTCTTGTCCACGCTATACATTAGAATGAACTGGCTATACATTAGAATGAATTGTATACATGTTTGATCTATATTGGCAGCTCCAGATGGAATTCAGGAATTATTACAGTCTGGGTTCATGCTATCATCTCCTCGCTGCCCCTCACCCCCTCAGAGGAAATTTGTGTGAAAATTATGAATATATTATGTATGTAAATTCCCAGTGACATGTGCACTTTACAAGTAGGATGACATGTATGGTCTGTACGTGTGTATGTTTGTGTACGAGCTTTACTTATCAAGAATTCCTGCATGAGTCACGATTATATGATGTAACTTAGAGTCTGTTGAGTTGAAATATTCTATGAAATTCTAAAATTATTACATATTTGGAAACAATTCATGACCTTTTGAGGGGAAAAATATTAGTCACCTAAGGTCAGTGGAAGGGCAAGTCAGGGATTATCTCTGTAACGTTCCTTGGTGCAAACTTCCTTATTCGGGTG
>JAXCGZ010012044.1:15000-37500 GCA_037179515.1 Halocaridina rubra
TAGTATTCAAAGTTAATCAAAATATAGTTTTGTTAAATATACTTTCGTGTTCCAGTTCCGGTTTTACGTCAAGGACTCCCTTTTCTACCAAGGGCTAGGACGGATGCCTTCTTGCGAAGGACTTGTTTTGGCATGTTTAATCGTTACACTGAGTGTATGCCCTTACTAACCTCAGTTCGTGACGGGGCGCGAACCCTCGACCTGACGCCTCAGAGTCGTGGACGCTACCGCTTGAGCCACGGTGATATATGTATAGAAAGGGTCTGAAAAGAGGTCAAGAAATTAATAAACCTTTCTGATTTGATATATAAATCTTGTTTTTAGATTCCTGAGTATTGATATTCTCAGTTCAAAAATTGTACTGATAATATTACACTGAATAGCTACTTGGGGAGCAAACCAGCTCAACTTGGTGTCGATCCCAAGCCAGGATTGAGGAGGAGGGTTGATTTTAGGATAGTTCTGAACCATAATCAACTTCGAGATTCTTAGAGGTTAGTTAGAAACAGCGATCCCATATGAACAAAAGGAAGAGCTGGTGATAATGTTGAAGACTGATAGGGTCACCGTGGCTTAAGCGGTAGCGTCCGCGACTCTGAGGCGTCAGGTCGAGGGTTCGCGCCCCGAAACGGTCTGAGGTTAGCAAGGGCATGCACTCAGGGTAGCGATTACATCTGCCAAAAAAAGTCCTTCGCAAGAAGGCATCCGTCCTAGCCCTTGGTAGAAAAGGGAGTCCCTGACATAAAACCGAAACAAACAACTAATAGGATTACACTACAGATATATAGTTAGAATTTGGGTGGAAATGATAACGTCTGAAGAAAAATGAAACATTAAGAGATTTGAGAATTATGGGGAAAATATTTTTGTTATTTAAGTTTTTAATACAATTTGCTTTTCATAAATCACATTGATGAATTGCAAATTTGAAAGAAATTCATTTTGGAATTTAAAATATTTTAGGAAAAACTTACAAAAAACATGTACATAGAAGAAAGTTTCTTCGAAATAATTATTTTTATCTTTCAGAAAAGCGATAAAAATCTTAAAATACAAATATTTTCCGAATGCCTCTAATTGTGATAACCCTGTTCTCGTGACTAATTTATCTTTTCTTCTTATCCTTTTCAGGGTTTACAACTTGTGTTTTTTGCAATTTCACAATAATATACAATAATCCCTCATGTGGACACGAATTCGTACGCAGTTGACACCTCGTAAAAAGGTGAAAAATACTCATTGTCCTCCAAATAATACTAAGATTATATTCTCATATTTAAATAAATAAACTATGGCTATATAACCGTCTGTTTTCGTTCAGAATACTTATAGACTTGTGTTAATTGAGAAAGAAATAATTACTTTTATATCCATAGTATATAATAATTATAGTGATTATAGTGAAGTTTTATTAGTTCATGAATAAACTAAGAAATTTGGTGTTAAACTTGAATGATTGAAAAATACAGCAAAATAAAATTGTCGAATTCATCAATTAGTTCCAATGAAGATCGTGGTGTTAATTAAGCATAATTAATAAGTCTTTGATACCCACTGTGAGGAAAATTTAAATATTGCTTATTGTACTTAATGAATGAACAAAAAAATTGGTATTTTACACAAAGGTTTAAATTTACAAATCGCAGCAAAATCCAGTTGTAAAGTTAGTTAGTGAATGCCAAAGAAAACGGGAGAGAGGATCGCAAACACGTCTCAGGGGGCACTTAAGGAATCATGGATGGCCAGTGTCAGCTGATTGCAGCAAGACAGGTTTACTCATTGGTACTCCTCCTGCTTGCCACCACTCATAGGATCGTTGCTCAGGTAAGTCTGAAAGAGACTTTCAACCTTATTGGGATTTCCTTATTTACTGACAATTTATGCCTTGTTGTCTTCTGCCATTGTGTTCCAAGGAATTTGTATTTGAATATTTTTGTATGCGGTTTGAAAGGTATTTCATTTCTTTGAGTTTTGAGGGAGGTATTTTGAATGCATTCATTTCTTGTGTGTGTATCATCATCATCCATTGATATGAAAATGTATTAAACTTGCCTTCAGCGATTGCAGGGATAGATATATTCGTATTAATGTTGTGTGTGTGTATATATATATATATATATATATATATATATATATATATATATATATATATATATATATATATATATATATATATATATATATAATATGTTTATTATGTGTACACATGCAAGGCCATAACAGCAGTCTCTCTCTCTCTCTCTCTCTCTCTCTCTCTCTCTCTCTCTCTCTCTCTCTCTCTCTCTCTCTCTCTCTCTCTCTCTCTCTCTCTCTCTCTCTCTCTCTCTCTCTCTCTCTCTCATGTAACTATTCTGTGCTTTGAAACTAAAACAAAACACTGGAAGATGCCAGTTTTTATGTGATAATAATAATAATAATAATAATAATAATAATAATAATAATAATAATAATAATAATAATAATCTAATTTTTTTTATCTCAATTGCCAAAGAGCATTTTTGCATATTATGTGTACATATTATGTACACATACGCACACATTCTCGCAAACACACATACATTACTGAAATTAACATCACACTATAATGTGTTAACAATTTTACTGATATATAGATAGATAAACATAGATAAGTATTGATATAGTGTAAATTAGATAGATAAATAGATGGGTAGACAGAGGAGCTAGAAAGACCAGCAAACAAAACTAGTAACTAAACGGCCTTGTTTACCTTGAATGGGTATAAAATCAGATACAAAAGAGTGCTTAAGTGTTTATCCTTCGTGCACATAGGTATCCTTTGGTGTTTGACTAACCTTCCGTACAATACATCCATCTCTTTATCCTTTATATTTACGATGGGAATGTTTATGCTCTCTTGGTGGGCTTTTATTTGTCATATATAAAGTGATAGGCAGGTATTTGATAGTGGCTTAATGTGAGGAAGACATCAAGAAGGTGTCTCGAAGTGGAGTGCACCTGCGCATTAGAATTGCTAATAGAGGTGCACTAGTATGTGGTTGCACTGATGTATTAGCATTTCTAAGGTTGTACTGGCGTGGCATTTATAGCTGTAGTACAGCGACTTGACACTTATGTACTCTCATATTAGTATTGCTAGCATAGGGTCATGTTTAAATTAGTATAGTTAGTAGAGGGATGTACCTGAGTAGTCACGGTGGCTCAGAGTAGTCACCGTGGTTCAAGCGGTAGCGTCCGCGATTCTGAGGCGTCAGGTCGAGGGTTCGCGCCCCGTCACGGTCTGAGGTTAGCAAGGACATGGACTCAGGATAACGATCACATCTACCAAAACAAGTCGTTCGCAAGAAGGCAACCGTCCTAGCCCTTGGTAGGAAAGGGAGTCCGTGACGTAAAACCGGAACAAATAGAGGGATGTACCTGTGGATCAGTGTTGCTGACATAGGTACCTCAACGTATCAGCGTTTTTAGCACAGATGTTCATGGCAACAGTATCTCCAATTTAACAGTTTTTATTTATCAGTGTTTCCATCATAAGCGTATCTGTGTATCATTTTCCAAATCAGAAGTATCTATTAATCTATATACATGGGCCCTTCCCCCTTGTAAGGGGGTGGCCGAGGCATAAAACACGCATTCACCACAATCCACGCATACTTCAACAACTACTCTTAGCTTCCTGGAGGTAAAGGGTTGCCACTTTCCCCTCTACCACTCTGCATAGGTCATCCACAAGGTACGCGGGCAAGAATATTCTACAATGAGGATCGACATCCGCAGCTGGTTTACCCCCACCGCGTCATCACATGGCATCTCTCCTCACACATGTCCATCACAGATCACTGAGCTAGCAGGTGCGATTTATTCATTTGGTCCTCGTCATCTATACACAATCTTCCTCCTCTCATTCCTATCTCTTGTACGCTCTCTTCCCTGCTCCAATGATATCACGTGCATCCAATGCCCTTTTCACGCCATCCATCCATCTCATTCTAGGTCTTCCTCTTGGCCTTACTCCAACCACTACTGCACTCAGAGGTGTACTCTAATATAATTATATCAAGGAAAGTTGTCACTGAATATCAACAATTAATAATGTAATGATATGTCAGTATTACTAGCAGAAGTACACTTGCGTATTATTGTGTCTAGCAGAACAAAAGTGTACTGCTATCTGATATAGTCATTAGAAATGTAAACTTCTATCAGTATTTATTGTGGAGGAGCACCAGCTTATCAGTATGTCTGGTAGAGCAGAACTGTCACTATTTATCAGTATTGGTACCAGCATATTGTACCGTGGTATCAGTATTGCTAGTAGAGATGGACTTCTCTATCAGTATTTTTATTAAACAAGATGGCCACTCGAATGTTAATTGTATTAATATATTGGTATTTTGTGACTAGTCAGTGTGTGAAATATTATTCTTTAAAGAACAAGTAAAATGTTAAATGTTTGGATTATCTAAGTAAAATGTTAAATGTTTGGATTATCTAAGATTTTAGTTGAGAGAGTGACACTATTCTGTGCCATCCAATACAGTTTGGAACAAAATAATTGAAATGTTCGTATATCATTACTGTTCATAATACCTAGTTCTCTCGTGATTTCCCGTGTTTGGAAGCCTCTTAAACATTTATAATTAATCAGAGAATGTTTAATTCTCTCTCAGAATTAACGAATTCCTTAGAAAAAGCTCAGCTAACTTATGAAGTTGGAAATGAGGAACTCTGAGGATACATGAAATTTCATTTTCAAGAAATGATGACTCAAGCGGTAGCGTTCGCGACTTTGAGGCGTCAGGTCGAGGGTTCGTGCCCCGTCACGGTCTGAGGTTAGCAAGGGCAGCACTTAGAGTAAAGATTACATCTGCCAAAACAAGTCCTTTGCAAGAAGGCAACCGTCCTAGCCCTTGGTAGAAAAGGGAACCCGTGACTTAAAACCAGAACAACAATAGAGGGTTTGCATGTTTTCACTCCCAGAGACTGATGGTAGAAATCTATTCACAAATGCGTAAATATTTGGATTTTATCATTCATTTTGACTACTGAATCTACACTAAAAATTCCATTAAAACAATAATGTATTGAATGTTCTTTATAATAGTTTTACATCTGAAGGTCTTCTACTGTTTTATGGTTATTGTCTTTTGGGATAAATTTGCATAATATGGTAGAAGCCAATTAGTGTTTTTAGGTTTGTCTGAGGCGTCAGGTCGAGGGTTCGCGCCTCGTCACGGTCTGAGGTTAGCAAGGGCATGCACTCAGGGTAACAATTATATCTGCCAAAACAAGTCCTTCGCAAGAAGCCAACCGTCCTAGCCCTTGGTAGAAAAGGGAGTAAGTGACGTAACACCGGAACAAGGTTTGTTTACATTAAAGGTGCGTCCACACCAGCAACAAAACATATCAACAACAAAATTGACAACATTTGCCGCAACAAAGTTTGTGTTGCCAACGATGGTGTCGATATGTTGGTATGGCGCTGTAAGTGATTTGTTGGTACTACTGGTGCCTGTAGCAACGCAAACATTGTTGCGGCCGACGTTGTCAATTTTGTTGTTAATATGTTTTGTTGCCGGTGTGGACGCACCTTGAGGAAGAGAAATGGATATCTCTGTTTTTTTCTCAGCTTAAGGAAGATGTGGTCAATGCTATATTCAGTTCGAAGAATATTTATGCTTAAGTGCTATAATAGCTTGCGTCTATTTTAATGTCCATAGTGTTAAATGTTAAATGTTTGGATTAGACCTGAGGTCTAAAGGTTTGTTGGGTGATGAGGTATGGGACAGGAACATGTGGAGAACACTGACCAGAAACATCGACCCCACATAAAAGTGGGAAAAGATGTAGACGAGAGAAGAAGAAGAAGAGTGTACTATATCTAACCTAACTTAACCTAACATAACCATAGTCTCGTATTGGTTAAAATGATGATTATTGATCGATAATAGAGTGAATTAGAATTAGGTTAGGCCCTACATATTCTGAAGTTTAATTTGTATACTTCAGGTAATACAATTTGGAACGAAATGCATTTAGAACTCCGGTAAAAGATTTGGCATTCAATTGTTTGCCCAGTAACTATGCCTAACAACAACAAAGTAATAATAATGATAATAATAATGATGATAATAATAATAATAATAATAATAATAATAATAATAATAATAATAATAATAATAATAATAATAATAATAATAATAATAATAATAATAAGAAGAAGAAGAAGGCATTTAGTTCAAGTTTATATATGTGCCATTATCGTGATCATCTACATATAAAAAAAAAAGAAATTGACCTTCAATGAGATTTTTCACGCCCTCGTAAGCCCTACTGCATGTCGCAATGCCATGTGCATCACGCAAATAAACAACAGGAGGTTTTTGCGTGGCAAGTAATGATCGTCCATGCACCTTAACGACAAAGAAAATCGCTTCCCTTTCGCAGGAGGTGGAAAAAATCACGTGTTGGGGGGTTCGAGATGGTTGGGGAAGGAGGGAGGGGAAAAGGTCGATGACGTAGACAACTTGAGCACTGCACCCAGTGTTCCCAATTGGGATTCGAAAGAGGACTGCTCCCAGTGTTCCCAATTGGGATATGAAAGAGTACAGCGCCCAGTGTTCCCAATAGGAATATGAAATTGTTGCTTTGCTTTGCTTTGCTTGGATAGGATAGGATAGGTGGGGGAAGAATAGTGACGGCATCGAGTGAACTCTCTTAGCCCTATTCAGGGTGTCATCACTGGGGAGAGGGGGGTAAAGGATGGGACGGATTGGGGGAGATAAGCATGAAATTTAAGGAAGTAAGAGATGATGCCTTGGGTACTGCTCGGTGAGACGCAGCGTTCCATGATAGCACAATGGGATAAATTTGTTATGTCATCTCAACTGATACGAAATGGATAAATTAATAAATCTCGGAGTCTTATTCGTCTATTTTTTTCTACTTCTTGTTATGGTTAAGTATGAATTATTTTCTCCTATTTTCCATCGAAATTTGTGGAAGCCGTTTTGGAATTATAGCTGATTTTGGGACTCTGACAACACTTTGATTTTTAGCTGGACCTCATACAAGATTTCAAATACTTAAGCCAGAGCCCATGGTCTCAGAAGTTCAGTTGGTGATAATGTATTTTGCTTAAATGACTCAACACAAGATGGAATGAACAAAAATGTTGATTTAAGATGTCAAGTGTTTGAAGATTTTATATTCTACTCTGATTCCCTTATAAGAAGCTCAAGTTTTCAGATCTTAGACAAGAGCCTTATGGTTGAAAATCTTATTTTTTGACGATATATGTAATCTTTACTGATCCCTCAGAATATTTCAAACCCTGACAACACGGAGACGAGCCAGAGGACTCTCTTAAAATAAATTACGACAAATCTGCACAGTGACTCCAACCACATTTGGTCTCAAATTTTGACATTAATTTTATTAACTTCAACTTCTGACCTGTCTACCTTATTATAATAATATTATTTCTCTCTCTCTCTCTCTCTCTCTCTCTCTCTCTCTCTCTCTCTCTCTCTCTCTCTCTCTATATATATATATATATATATATATATATATATATATATATATATATATATATATATATATATATATATGTATATATATATATATATATATATATATATATATATATATATATATATATATATATAATATGTGTGTGTGTGTGTGTGTGTGTGCATACACATACTCAAACAAATTCCCATTTCATGTACATTCCTCAACGAACCAAAGATATACACGCCATAAAATCTCATTCGTATTCATACCTCGAAGAATTGTCACCGCTATGATTTAATCTCAACGTGACCCATAGCTATGATCCTAAGTAATGGAGTATTAGTATTCTTTTCACACACGATACCTTAAGCACTTGCTTAATGCCCAAATACTGTTAATGGTAATGATATATTCGTATTACGGCCGTTGACTTACTGATCAGTACCCAAGGAATGTTAGTCTGTAATGGCGATCAAAGACTGATTACTTCTTCTTCTTCTTCTACTTCTTCTTTTTCTTTTCTCTACTACTACTACTACTACTACTACTACTACTACTACTACTACTACTACTACTACTACTACTACTACTACTACTACTACTTCTTCTTCTTCTTCTTCTTCTTCTTCTTCTTCTTCTTCTTCTTCTTCTTCTTCTTCTTCTTCTTCTTCTTCTTCTTCTTCTTTCTTCTTCTTCTTCTTCTATTACTACTTCTTCTTCTTCTTCTTCTTCTTCGCCTCCTCCTCCTACTCCTCCTCCCCCTCCTCCTCCTCCTCCTCCTCCTCCTCCTCTTCACACACACACACACACACACACACACACACGCACACACACACACACACACATTAACATAATCGTCCGCAAATCCGTACAACAAAGCGCTCTCATTAATGTCTTTAAAATGACCAAAAGACGAGCTCAGTCTCTGTAATTATTCATTTATTTTTTTTTTATTCACTTATCGATATATTCATTTAAATTCCGTGTGTCCATTATTACCTTCGTTATCTATTTACGCTAATGGTATCTATCGTTAGTATTCCATATATTAGCCAAAAACACCGTAAGATGTAGATATAGAAAGATAATAATGCGGCGTTTAGAATAATTTAGATTTTTTTTATTTGATGAATCTTATATGCATAGTGTGTGTGAGCGTGTATGTGTGAGTGTGGGTGTATGTGTGTGCGTGTGTGTGTGTGTTTTGAGAGAGAGAGAGAGAGAGAGAGAGAGAGAGAGAGAGAGAGAGAGAGAGAGAGAGAGAGAGAGAGAGAGAGAGAGAGAGAGAGAGAGAGAGAGAGAGATTCCCCCTGAGGGAGGAGGGTTGAAATACTTCCTCCTTGTTCACTTGGGTGTCGTAAGAGTCGACTAGATGGGGCGGGAAAATGGGACCGGGAATCCTCTCCTTTGTATTTTCTATTTCCAAAGAGTCAAACTATTCAGCATTGACTCAGCCATTCCCCTTATAAGAGGAAAATGGCTCATGTATATATGTATAAATATATATATATATATATATATATATATATATATATATATATATATATATATATATATATATATATATATATATATATATATATATATATATATATATATATATATATATATATATATATATATATATATTATATATATATATATATATATATATATATATATATATATATATATATATGTATGTATATATATATATATATATATATATATATATATATATATATATATATATATATATATATATATATAATACACACACACACACGCACACACACACACACACACACACACCTATATATATATATATATATATATATATATATATATATATATATATATATAGAGAGAGAGAGAGAGAGAGAGAGAGAGAGAGAGAGAGAGAGAGAGAGAGAGAGAGAGAGAGAGAGAGAGAGAGAGAGAGAGAGAGAGAGAGAGAGCAGCATTATTAGGGTTGGATATTTAAATGACAGTAGTTTTTGCGTATTAAATTTGTCCACTTGAATTGTGTATATTAAATTTAAAAATATATCTTTTTTTTATCCTTTAGCTTCAATAACTGAATGCATGCAGATAAAGTATAGATTTATACGTGTTATTTTGTACAATGGTAGTAGTAGTAGTAGTAGTAGTAATTGTAGTTTAATAAATGCTGAATTTAAAGAAAATTGCATGCTGCGAGTGTATTTTACATGTGATTTCTAAGTTAAAAAACAGTCGTCATACGTCATGCAGACGAGTCATATTCTCAATAATGACTTTAATATTGCTCCTTTTGATGCTGAGGGAGAGAAGACCCCCCTTAATAGGGAGTAATGACATTGTTCAATGTATGACGTCAGCATAAACGTTTCCTTAGCCTCATGTGTCCTCACCTATAAAAACGTTTCATTCCATACGTTTCATTATTAGATGTGTGGGGTCAATATTAGAACAATACCATTTGTAGTTCAGATTACTGTCTTGTCAGTCGTGCTCTCACTAATTGTCGTTCCGGTTGTACGTCACGGACTCCCTTTTCAACCAAGGGCTATGACGGTTGTCTTCTTGTGACTTTATTTACTGAGAGTAATCGTGTTCGACTCTATAAGGTGGGTTATACAGCCCGGAACGGGGCTACTTGGCCCCGCTCTCTTGGCGCCACTGTTTAGGCGTTGCTTTTTTGACACGAAGCTGTTTTAGCTACGTTAGGTTAGGACAGGTTAGCTTTATGCCAAACGGCAACACCGAAACAGTTTAGCGTCAATTGGGCGGCGCCAAAAAGTACCCGACCCCATAGAGCTAGTATAGCATACCCAACAGGCGTATCATTAGATGCATGGAGTCACTATTGCAACATTATCTCCCTCTGCTCAAGCTTTGATCTATGTAAAAGCTCCCGCACTCCAGCTTTCATAATGAATATATTTTACAGTTATCATTGAGAGCGACTTAAATTTATGACTGAACTAGTTCTCATTTCCCAAAACCTTGACAGTGATCACTACCTAAGGACACGATGACAAAGGTTTTGGACGTAATTCGTGAGAAATTCGAATGGCAACAGTGGGAAATAATGCAAAAAGATGTTTCCTTTGGGGGAAGGTCTCTATACACTATGTTCAAAGGAGATATTTGAGGCATGATGTCTTGTGACTTTAGTTTACGTTAATAATAATAATGATAATAATAATAATAATAATAATAATAATAATAATAATAATAATAATAATAATAATAATAATAATAATAATAATAATAATAATAATAATAATAATAATAATAATAAACCTTTATTTCCATTACAATACAATGGGTATTCGTCAGCCAGGGCAAGCCCCAACCCCCCACTGTGGTGCCCAACCACAGCAGTACCTGCCAGGAAACAGCTTAAACTCTCGGTCTTGGACGGGAATCGATCTTTCGACCTTGTGAAATATCATCCAGCGCGTTACCACTTAGTCTCCAGTATACTGAGAGATCATTGTGGCAAAGTGGTAGCGCTCGCGACTTTGATTCGTTAGGTAGTGGTTTCACGAGCCTGCACGGTCTGAGATTAAAAAGGCCATTCACTCAGGTTAACGATCACACCTGGGAAAACCAAACTCCTTTGCAAGAAGGCAGCGTCCTAGCCCTTAGGAGAAAAAGGAGTCCGTGACGTAAAACCAATCACATAGTGAGGGAAGAAGGCTATTGCAGTAATAATAAACAAAAACACCAACAAAAGTCATTGCAGCTAACGCCGTAACAATGACACTAATAGCAGCAAAAACAGCAATAACAAATGAAGGCAATAAAAGATAATATCATCATTAACGTGAGTTTTATCAGAAGTAAAAGCAGCAGTACCACTATCAGCTACGCAAGCAACATTAAAGTCAACGCTGATTAATAAATAAAGAAAAGTAGCAACTAATAAAAGCAACCAGAACAAGAGCAGCTCTATGATAAACAAATAACTCCACCCATGGCATTGTGTGGTTGAAATTCAAGGGTAATATTCAATTATATATATATATATATATATATATATATATATATATATATATATGTATGTATGTATGTATGTATGTATGTATGTATGTATGTATGTATGTATGTATGTATGTATGTATGTATGTATGTATGTATGTATGTATGTATGTATGTATGTATGTATGTATGTATGTATGTATGTATGTATGTATGTATGTATGTATGTATGTATGTATGTATGTATGTATGTATGTATGTATGTATGTATGTATGTATGTATGTATGTATGTATGTATGTATGTATGTATGTATGTATGTATGTATGTATGTATGTATGTATGTATGTATGTATGTATGTATGTATGTATGTATGTATGTATGTATGTATGTATGTATGTATGTATGTATGTATGCATGCATGCATGCATGCATGCATGCATGCATGCATACATACATACATACATACATACATACATACATACATACATACATACATACATACATACATACATACATACATACATACATACATACATACATACATACATACATACATACATACATACATGCATACATACATACATACATACATACATACATATATACATATATACATATATACATATATACATATATATATATATATATATATATATATATATATATATATATATATATATATATATATATATAGTAAGGAAGCCCATCAGTGAAACAAAACTTATAAAACAATGCTCTATTTCGGATCCTAACTGGATCCCTTCTCAAGCACAAGATTGTGCTTGAGAAGGGATCCAGTTTGGATCCGAAATATAGCATTGTTTTATAAGTTTTGTTTCACTGATGGGCTTCCTTACTATTTAGTGCTGTATGCTAACAGTTTGTACTTATATATATATATATATATATATATATATATATATATATATATATATATATATATATATATATATATAAGTATGTATGTATGTGTGTGTGTGTGCGCGTGTGCGTATGTGTGTGTGTAGATATATTTATTCTCAAGGCCAATGCACCTACTGGAATAAAATATTACGTTCAGTACTGCTAAATTTCACTGCTATGAAATTTGCATTTCCCAGCTTACAGAAAATACATATATATCAAATATTACTTTCCAAGATGAGCGTGTATATCGTAAGGTTTCTTGGCTCTGAAAAGGAAGACTCATTACTTGTCAACAATGTACTAATATTGCCTCAGTCCTGCCCACAGAGATGAGCCTTTAGTGCCTACGCCCATTGACAGCAAATTCAGTTAAGTATTGACTTGAGCTATGTAAAGGGGGGTTTACACGGTCAAACGGTTCGTCGAACCGCGTTCGACGAACCGTTTGACCGTATAAACCCCCCTTAATACACCTACTTCAAAAATGACACAAATCCCAAAACAAAAAATAATAACAGGACATGTTGGACAACAATCAACACTGAAGATGTGAGTCAGATTACATTGACAAACGATGGCAAGGAGTGAGTCCCCACGTCTTTTTACCCCCCAATTTTCTCTTTTGTTGACATTACTAACAATAGCTATACCCAAGACATTCTAGAAAACTATTTAAATATTATTCTTTATATCATATCATATAAAGAAAGATATCTTTTATATATCTTTGAACAGAATACGTATCTTTACACCTTGAATTTCATATGGTATTTCTCATTCAGATCTATTGATGTTGAAGAGTCTGACAAATTATGTTGATGTTTATCTTATGTAAATAGTTTTTTTTACTTTCTTACCTGTAATCAATGAGACCCCATTGTTGTTTCGGGCACTATGTAAACACCTGTTTCCTTCGAAAAAAAAAAAAAAAAAAAAAAAGGCTAGTTGTCCCGTTCATAAAATAGAAGCAAGTCTTCAGACTTATTAATTAGAAATACATTTTGAAACACGTTTTATAAAGCGAGGAAATAACATATGCAATCATGTATATTTGAGTTTCTGAAGACGAAAATCGTGATTTTTTCGTTTTTTTAATTGTCATTTTGATGTTTACTATGAAAATCAGAATTTAAAAGAATGCAAAATAAATTTTTGCTTCATGGATTGACTCCTAACACGATTTTAGCAATTAATGACGAAGTTGTCCTCTGAAATATTGCGGTCTGACACAACTACACTCTCAGATATGTTGATCCTAAGTAGAAAATGAATCATCAGGCAATATCACATTAAACATGAGCAGTTAGGAATTGCACACAGAATTTTTGTTTGTTTGTTTGTTTTGAAGCTAATGCAATTACTCATCTTTTTCTGTCTAAAATCAAGCAGCAAATGTCACGACAGGGAATAGGACAGGAAGTATTCAGCATAGAAGTACTGGGAGATAACCCGACTTTTTCTATCATAATTTAAGCGAAAGCGTCACGATCATGCACTCCAGCAAGAAATTTCAAATTTCATGGAAGATGACAGATAATTCTACAACCTTCAAGAGAGGATGTAAGTCGAGAATTAGATGACAGATAATTCTACAACCTTCAAGAGAGGAAGGCAGTCGAGAATTAGGGACTTATAACTTAAGATGATAGTCTTTAGATCATTGTGACCAGACTGTGCTAAAGTTACATCGCATGAATGATGCGAAATACTGTTAAACATTTAAAAATTCATTGACAGTCACAGAGTGTTATCTCTTGTAGTCATCGTGGCTCAAGCGGTAGCGTCCGCGACTCTGAGGCGTCAGGTCGAGGGTTCGCACCCCGTCACGGTCTGAGGTTAGCAAGGGTATGCACTCAGGGTAACGATTACATCTGCCAAAACAAATCCTTCGCAAGAAGGCAACCGTCCTAGCCCTTGGTAGAAAAGGGAGTCCGTGACGTAAAACCGGAACAAGAGTGTTGTCTCTTGTTAACTTCCTGACTTAAATGTGTAAGTCCTCAAGTCAGCCACTAGAGGATCAAACCAGTTCAAGTCGGTGCCGCTCCAAAACTTGGGTTAGTGGAGAGCATTGGTATCAAAAGGGGTTTCCGGATGATTAAATTTTGAGCCAAGACTAACCACTAGTCTCCAAGAACCTGGTGAGAAATAGCGATCCCATGTGAACATGGATAAGCTAACGATAAATAAATAGAAGACTCTGTGAATAAGTCAACACACTTGTTGAGCTAATTGATGGACGGTATATTCACGACCCTAAATATCGTTAAGGGCATCGATTTTTACTGGAATTAAACTCGCTTGTGGTCTATGATAAACGGTCAGGCTAGTGTCAGTTCTCTTCGTCTTCTCCAGGTATATACAGGACACGAAGCTTGATTAGTTTATCGGTCCCGCCTAATCTGTTCAAATGAAAAAAAAAAAAGAAATCAGTGAGGAACTTCTACTGCTGATGTTAACCACAGACAAGAACCCTATTGAGTATTGCAAATATTAAACTTTCCTTGAAGGTATATCCGTCATCATTGCAATAGAAAGAGTAGTCACCGTGGCTCAACCGGTAGCGTCCGCGACTCTGAGGCGTCAGGTCGAGGGTTCGCGCCCCGTCACGGTTTGAGGTTAGCAAGGGCATGCACTCAGCGTAAGGATTGCATCTGCCCAAACAAGTCCCTCGCAAGAAGGTTAACCGTCCTAGCCCGTGATAGAAAAGGGAGTACGTGACGTAAAACCGAAACCATTACAATAGAAAAAGTCATTGCTCCATAGAGTTCGATTCGAAATTCACCGTTAAAAAAAAAAAAAGTTTAAGGAACTCTATAGCGCAGTTCCTGATTCCATCGAAAGTGTCTCATGCCTTCTGAACAGAGAGTTTCAAACCTTCAGTCACTATTTCTTTGCTAGATGTGTTCATATTTTGTCTCCTTTCTCACTCAGACATACCAGTTGCCGCTGATATTTCGTATGTGTGTATGTATGTATGTATGTATATATGTATGTATGCATGTATGTATGTATGTATGTATGTATGTATGTATGTATGTATGTATGTATGTATGTATGTATGTATGTATGTATGTATGTATGTATCTATGTATGTATGTATGTATGTATGTGCACACATACATAGTGATGTTAACAATATTATTATCCACAAAAAGCTTTGTGAAAATCAGGGGTATATCACTTGCGTCACAAGCTACAACAGATTCATGCCACCATGCCGATTGAGCTACTAGGGTAGCTAAAAATCTGCGTATCACAACTTGGCCAGATCAAGCAAGCACTTCTCCCGTCGTTCTTTATGTCAACCTATAGCAGTTGTACGTCAAGTTGAAGTACATATATTCACAGTGAAACCATATTGTTAACGCTACTATTATCCAAGAACAAATTTTGAACCTCGGAGAATCGAACTCGCGTTACAAGCTACAGGCTCATGCCACCATGCCCTTAGGTAAAACAAGCTACTTCATTTTTCACAACTTGAATATATATAAATAAATAAAGTGATGAAGATCGTAGACTGATTATTCCATAACAAACAGACATAAATCGGATGGTAGTGTTATACATATTTGAAATCAATAAACAGATATATAAATAAAATTAAAAAAAACACGAAGAGAATTGTAGTATATTTCAAATCGAGCAGACAACAATTGTATGCTAGTGTTATGCATAAATACAATAAATATGTAAATATAATGAAAAATAGACCATGGTGATATATTTTTAAAGAAGCTGATTAAAATAGGATGACAGCCTTCTTCTTCGTCTACATCTTTTCCCACTTTTATGTGGGGTCGATGTTTCTGGCCAGTGTTCTCCATATGTTCCTGTCCCATACCTCATTATCAAACAAACCTTTAGACCTTAGGTCGTCATTTATGTAATCCATCCACCTACCCTTTGGTCTCCCCCTCCCTCTCCTACCCTGCATATCCATTTCCATCACCCTCCCAACATACTGTTCATCCTTCCTAACGACATGACCATACCATCTTAGTCTATTTTCTTGTATCTTATAATAGGATGACAGTCTTATGCATAATTTATAAAATTAATAGATAAATACAATGACGAAAACCGGAGACTGTGGTAATATTCAGTAATTCCCAAACAGACTAAAACAGGGATTAAAAGTGTTATGCATGAATTATCAAAGAGCCATCTTTAAATACAGAAGACCACATGACTATGTAAAGCCTGGCCAAGGTTAAAGAAGAATGACTTTGTTAATGAGAAAACTCACCTTTGCAACACCTGCAATTCATCAGGATACCTTTTTCTGAAAGTAATTTGTACATGATAGATTTCTTAAATTCTATTTTAATTTTGTATTGCAGTGAATAGTGAAAATATATGTGTATGTGCACAATGATTTTTTGCTTTGTTTTTTGTTCCTCAGAGAATAGTGAAAATTATTTTTCATATTGTTCTTGTTCCTCAGAGAATAGTGAAAATTATTTTCCATATTTTGTTCCTCAGAGAATAGTGAAAATTATTTTTCATATTGTTTTTTGTTCCTCAGAGAATAGTGAAAATTATATTTGTTTCTGTGCAAGATTTTTTTTTATTTGCATTAAAAAAAGACTTAAGAATACCTGTGCATATGCATGATGAATTGTTTATTGTTTCTTCTTCTTCAAATAATAGTGAAAACTCTTTGTCTTTATGCATAATGGATTAAATTTATTTATTTATTTATTTATTTATTTATGCGTATTTTCTTTCTTTTACTCCAGACAATAGTAAAAACTCATCATCTCTATGCAATATGGATTTTATTTCTTTTTATTTACTTATCTACTTATAGATAGATAGATAGATAGATAGATAGATAGATAAATATATAGATAGATAGATAGTTAGATAAATAGATAGATAAATATATATATATATATATATATATATATATATATATATATATATATATATATATATATATAGAGAGAGAGAGAGAGAGAGAGAGAGAGAGAGAGAGAGAGAGAGAGAGAGAGAGAGAGCTATATCCATTGAGTAGACTTTGTTCCTTCCTTAGCACTAGCTCAGGAGTTTTCAACCTTTTTCTCCCCACGTACCATTTTTTGTGTATTCTTTATGTCAGCCATGTACCCCTTACCCTTTGTGATAAGTAGAAAAAAACAACACATAAAACATTCCCTTGTGTATACAACTACATAACCGTTCTCCTGTTCTGTTCCGGTTTTACGTCACGGACTCCCTTTTCTACCAAGGTCTAGGACGGTTGCCTTCTTGCGAAGGACTTGTTTTGGCAAATGTAATCGTTGCCCTGAGTGCATGCCCTTGCTAACCTCAGACCGTGACGGGGCGCTAACCCTCGACCTGACGCCTCAAAGTCGCGGACGCTACCGCTTGAGCCACGGTGACTACCATATACAGTAATATAGTAAGCACAAACAATGCCATTAAAAAATTAAAGAAAATATTCACAAATCTTTGACTGTGTCTGTACAGTATAAATTTCATGGTTAAGGAAAGACCTGGAAAAACGACCTGTGGGGAAGGGCGTACTCCAGGTTGGAAACCCCTGCGTTAGCTGAGAGGTTTCTCTCTTCTCTTAGACCTTCAGTGACACCGGTGGTAGCGCCTTATGTACACTGGTGGATTGTCAAGTGTAATGTAGTTTCGAATCCTGGTCAGAGGGCAGAAATATGTTTTACATACATACATACATACATAAATACACACACACACACACACACACACACACACACACACACACACACACACACACACACACACACACACACACACACACACACATATATATATATATATATATATATATATATATATATATATATATATATATATATATATATTAATCGGCTAGTCTAAATATCTGTTCCTTGGTTCTCTCTCTCTCTCTCTCTCTCTCTCTCTCTCTCTCTCTCTCTCTCTCTCTCTCTCTCTCTCTCTCTCTATATATATATATATATATATATATATATATATATATATATATATATATATATATATATATATATATATATATATATATATATATATATATATATATATATATATATATATATATATATATATATATATATATATATATCTTTATGTATCTATCTAACTCTCTCTCTAGCTGTCATATTAAATAATGATTTGAACATGTTTGTATATCACAAAGTAATATTTCAAATAACCTTAATATTTCTATATGAAAATATTCAAATAAAGTTTTCTACAAAGGGTGATCTTGCATCTACTTGCTAAATAAAATAAGAAAGCTGTTTACCTTGGATTTAACTAATCAGTGACCATCCATGCGCTTCAAATACACACAGTTCCGGTTTTACGTCACGGACTCCCTTTTCTACCAAGGGCTAGGACGGTTGCCTTCTTGCGAAGGACTTGTTTTGGCAGATATAATCGTTACCCTGAGTGCATGCCCTTGCTAACCTCATACCGTGACGGGGCGCGAACCCTCGACCTGACGCCTCAGAGTCGCGAACGCTACTGCTTGAGCCACGGCGACTACGCTTCAAATACGCACAGTATACTATATATAAAGCAAAATGAGTATCTCTGTATACTTAGCATAAAGGCTTAGCATCACAATGGATTGTATAATATACCTAAGGCACAAGACACCATGCTTCAAATATCTCCTCTGAAGAGAATTATTAGTTAGAGCAGCTCTTATGGAAGTAATAGATCTTTTCTCCAGAAATTATTTTCGGCAGAGTCAGGCGAAGAGATCTTATTACGTCTATTGGGGAAGATCTTTCTATACACTCTGTTCAGAGGATATATATGAGTCTTGGTGTCTTGTGACTTGAGTAAATTATATAGTCTTCTCTATAAAGTAGGAGTTAATGTACAGTCACAATTTCAAGTCATTTCCCACCACTTTAGCTAAAGGAAAGTACTATTAATAATTCTTGAGAGAGAGAGAGAGAGAGAGAGAGAGAGAGAGAGAGAGAGAGAGAGAGAGAGAGAGAGAGAGAGAGAGAGAGAGAGAGAGAGAGAGATAATCTTGTTGATATAATGAAGTATAAAACTTCATCAATTAATTCGTACAAAAATAAGTAAATAATGAGCATGATTTTGTCCATCATTAAGAACCACAAAGCCGATAATGATAATTTGAACAAACTGCAGAACACTACACAATAATTCCAATTAAATCAGAAAATATGATACGGAATTAATTCAAAATGGAATATCTCACTGTTGTTGTTGTTCCGGTTTTACGTCACGGACTCTCTTTTCTACCAAGGGCTAGGACGGTTGCCTTCTTACGTGCATGCCCTAGCTAACCTCAGACCGTGACGGGGTGCGAACCCTCGATCTGACTCCTCAAAGTCGCGGACGCTACCGCTTGAGCCACGGTGACTACAAAATGGAATATCTCACGGTACATCACCTAAAAGAATAATTTGGTGACAAATCGGAAGTTTGACCTCCAATTTTGACAGAGGAGAAAAGAGAGAGAGAGAGAGAGAGAGAGAGAGAGAGAGAGAGAGAGAGAGAGAGAGAGAGAGAGAGAGAGAGAGAGAGAGAGAGAGAGAGAGAGAGAGAAGGGGGGAGGGGGAAAATATCCAAATAGGAAAAATATAAATTCTTGATAAATCACCATCTTATATTTATGACGCAATAATTCGTGACTGTAATTATGTGTTGGCTTTTAACGCTCTTTCGAATTCTCATCTGATTAACAGCTGTTGAGAGGCATTTTTGGGGATGAGTGAAAGTCAAGGTTATATAACGAGCCAACAAACACACAAAGATATTTGTATGTATATATATATATATATATATATATATATATATATATATATATTATATATATATATATATATATATATATATATATATATATATATATATATATAAAGAATCCTTCCATGAGGATGCATATATTTTTAAAGTATTAACATAATGCTACAGTATTCAGTGATTAGGTTTTATCCAAGTGAAGATTTAGCGTCCTCTACCTCCCTTTGATCATACTTTTATTCTTTGCGGATTCTTCCTTTCCTCTCTTGGATTGCGATCGAGAATACCGCCTCCGTGTTTCTATGCGTGTCGTATAAGTCGACTGTATGGGACGGCGTTAGGGATCTGGGAATTTTCTCCCTCGTATCTTCCCTCCCGCGAAGAGTGCAGTGCATGCGAGGGGATTCTGGTGGGAAAACTCTAATCAGAATCCTAGAATGAGCCTGTGGTTTGACTTGGTCACTCTTCTCTTTGATTGTATGCATAAAGAGACAGCAACCTTTGGCGTGAAAATATTTTATTATGTACCAATATGCCGAAGAGTATATATAGCATGCATGTAGACCGTGCCACAGTCACTTCATTTGTTATGTGAGATGTAATATGATTAGGGTTACTTTCATCCGTCAGTCAAAGTTTTACGTCACGGACTCCCTTTTTTTTACCAAGGGCTAGGACTGTTGCCTTCTTGCGAAGGACTTGTTTTGGCAGATGTAATTGTTACCCTGAGTGCATACCCTTGCTAACCTCAGACCATGGCGGGGCGCGAACCCTCGACCTGCCGCCTCAGAGTAGCGGACACTACCGCGCGAACCCTCGACCTGCTGCCTCAGAGTCGCGGACGCTACCTCCTGAGCCACGGTGACCATTAGGGTTACTTTCATCCATTACAAGGAAATATACCTTCGGAACCCCTCAAGGTGAAGTTCTATCGCTTTTCCTATTCAGTATCTTAATGGAAAACTTCTCATGTGTCTTTAACTAGTTTCCAATTAAACAGCTTATTTTTATTATGGTGACCTTGAACAGAGATAGTAACCAGTATTATGCAAGTTTAGCATCACATATCTCTATTCATTAATTAATTTCCTTATTGGAATTTTTTTTTTCAAGAGACATTGTTTTAGAGATAATCTCTCTGTACACAAATACTTAATATTCATTGTTTACCAAGGTAAACTTGATTTTTTTGGAAGAACTAATGAAGAAATTGTGTTGCATAAGAATTCTGCCTTTTGATTATTCATATTAGAAAGTTGTGAATGTTACTTAATTTGATAACTATTGTCTTATGAACTACGATAGAATTAATAATGTTAATAATGATAATAATAATAATAATAATAATAATAATAATAATAATAATACTAATAATGATAATAATAATAATAATAATAATAATAATAATAATAATGATAATAATAATAATAATAATAATAATAATGATAATAATAATAATAATAATAATAATAATAATAATAATAATAGTAATAATAATAATAATGGTAATAATAATAATAATAATAATAATAATAATAATAATAATAATAATAATAATAATAATAATAATAATAATAATAATGTAGTCACCGTGGCTCAAGCGGTAGCGTCCGCGACTCTGAGACGTCAGGTCGAGGGTTCGCGCCCCGTCACGGTCTGAGGTTAGCAAGGGCATGCACTCAAGGTAACGATTACATCGGCCAAAACAAGTCCTTCACAAGAAGGCAACCGTCCCAGCCCTTGGTTGAAAAGGGAGTCCGTGACGTAAAACCGGAACAATAATAATAATGATAATAATAATAATAATAATAATAATAATAATAATAATAATAATAATAATAATAATAATAATAATAATAATAATAATAATAAATGTGATGACATGGAATTTACAATTAAATGCAATTTACTGGCTGTCCGCTTTAGTCTTTAAGAGAAGCATCCCCCTTAATCCAGTGATAACTACATAAATGCATACTGAACATTAAATAAACATTATGTCTGGGTACTTAAATCCAAGGTCAGAGGGCAGAGAAATCACATAGGACAAAGAGGTCAAAGGTCACATACCAGAAGCAAGTGAGAAATGGTCAGTAGGGTCTTCGATAATGCTTTCAATATCCTAAATATATGCATTGAATGTCTTAAACGGGGTTCTTCGTGTGGGTTTTTGTGTCTATGGGCTTGTTAAATCTAGTTACCTGGGCTTAGTACATGCACATCTATGCACGCTTCTTATCGTTTTTTTCTGTTATTAATATCTCATCCCGTTACTGAATTCGGCTAAATATTAATCAGGCTTATGGGAAATCGTACTGAAGGTCTTACCTAGTCTTGTAACCTGGACTTAAGCTATATACATTTATTTACAGGATTTTGTTGTTGTTGTTGTTGTTGTGT
>JAXCGZ010012044.1:42500-44818 GCA_037179515.1 Halocaridina rubra
ATAAGGTCACGCATAATTTACTTCTGAGATATGTAAGGTCAAATAAGGTCACGCATAATTTACTTATAGATGGCTACATCTACTCTCTATCTCTCGTTTAATTTGAGAATAAAATATATTCTCTATATGATGTAACACAAATTTAAGTCTTTTCTAATCCTAGTCCTTCGTATTGTTCACATGTCATTCCTAAGATAAGGTCAAAAAAGGTCACGAAAAAATCACTAACTATTGCTCCATCTACTCTATGTGTTAAGTATCTTAAGAAATGAATGAACTTTTAACTGTGATGTGTAAGTCATTTTCAGCACAATTTTTTCGTATAGTCTAAAGGTGACCTCATAGAGATGCAAGGTCACATTAGGTCACGCGTAATTTATTAATGTGTTTGTTCATCTAGTCTTATAAATTTCCTGTATTTCAAATTGATATTCATATCGAGAAATGATGCAAAGCAGCCTATCAATTTTTAACTAAGTCTTTCATATTGTTCAAAGGTCATAATTTACATATATAAGGTCATATCAGGTCACTTATTATTCGCATATTTCTGGCTCCTTCCGCCTTCTTTCTTGTACATATAGAAAATCAAGTTATTAATGAATCTTGTAACACACATCTAAGTCAAGAGTTCTAATAAAAGTCTTTTTATTAGTCTAAAGGTCATCCCTGAGATATGTAAGGTCATATCAGGTCACGTATGAGTAATTATATTTGTGGTTCCAACCAAGCTCTATCTTTCGTAGATATATAGAAAAGAAACTTTTTTTTCTTCAAATATAATGTTTAAATTATTCCTAAAGTAAGTCTTTCTTGTAATCAAAAGGTCACTCTAGAGATATGTAAGGTCACATCGGGTCACGCATAAATCACTTGATATGCAAGGTCACATAAGGTCACGTATGATTTTTTTATTTGCGGTACCAACCAAGCTCTATCTTTCGTTTATATATGGAAAATAATTTGTTTTTCTTCAAATATAATGTCTAAGTCACTCCTAAAGTAAGTCTTTCTTGTAATCAAAAGGTCACTCTAGAGATATGTAAGGTCACATCGGGTCGTGCATAAATCACTTATTTGTGGCTCCTTACATCCTCTTATCTTCCACTGATCAGATAACATAAACACCTTTTCATGGTCATTTTTTAATATATTTTTTTAAATGCCTTTTTGATAGTAGCCAATACCCAAGGTTATTTCCTGCTAGGTAGTGTAGGTGTGACAATTGTGTTTAGAATATTCATGTATATATTAAATACATACATACATACTTAGACATAAGCCTCATTCCCCCTTGTAAGGGGGGTGGCCGAGCCAAGGAACACACTTTCACCACGATCCACATACACACCTCAACCACTCCTCTCAGCTCCTTGGGGATAGAGGGTTGCCACGTCTCCCCCCCTTCCACCCTGCATGGGTCAACCACGATGTAGGTGGGCAAGGGTATTCTACAATTCTATATATCAAATAGTTAACTAAATTTTTAAATATTCATTTTACATGTTTATTTGTATCTTTTTTATTTGGTTACTTATATGTTTAATTTTACTTTTGTTAAGTGTGTATAAGTAAAAATATGTAATATGAAGTTACATGAATATTTATAACATTGAGAAATTTGTCTGAATAACATTCGTTTATTAGGTCGTCACAAGAGGTGAAATAATTTAATCAAAGCGAACCCAACCTAACATAACCAAAGATAATATACCAGTAATGGATTTCATATGACTTTTTTTTTTATTTAAGGGTAAAATAACCTGAAGATGCCTGTGGAAAAGTTTTTTAATGTGAATATGTTTTCTTCAAAATTGGTACAGTGAATATGACTACAGCAAAACTTCCTAAGGTAAAAAAAACGCTTACGGCAAAATTTCTCACACTGAAAACGTTTCCTGCCGAAATCTTTCGGTCGAAATGTTTACGTCACATTTCGTAGTGGGAACATTTTTATGGCAAATTTTCTCACATTGGAAACGCTTCCTGCCGAAATCTTTCGGTCAAAATGTTTACGTCACATTTCGTAGTGGGAACATTTTTATGGCAAATTTTCTCACATTGGAAACGTTTCCTGCCGAAATCTTTCGGTCAAAATGTTTACGTCACATTTCGTAGTGGGAACATTTTTACGGCAAAATTCCTCATATTGGAAACGTTTTCTGCCTAAATCTTTCGGTCAAAATGTTTACGTCACATTTCGTAGTGTGAACATTTTTACGGCAAAATTTCTCACGATGAAAATGCTTACGGCATAATATTTCACGGTAAAAACGCTTACGGCAAAAGTATCCAAAACGATAAGAACTAGCGCGCAT
>JAXCGZ010012045.1:0-5000 GCA_037179515.1 Halocaridina rubra
TAACACGTTCAGTTTCTGATCATTGTTTGTATGATGTTTGATTGCTGTAGTGGATACGTTGTAAGTTTAGTAGCGTTAGATGCGCAGTTGCTGATGAATATTGACGTGGTTGTACAGTTGTGCGAGATTATGGGGCTATAGTTATTGCTTTTCTAGTGCTCATATAGTCCTTATCCTTAACTAAAAGTGTTTAAAAAGCCATTTAGAATGCCCAAGTGGAAAAGTACCTACGAAGGTGGTAGGAAATATTAATAAGGACTGGGAACATAAGTACTTGTGGTTAAAACGTTCAGAGGATGGTGAAAATGGATATTGCGTGTTATGCAGAGTAAATGTGTTGCCAAAACTGTACAATATATCTATGCATGAAAAATCTTAAAAACATCAAAGTAAAACGCCTAATACATCCCAGAGGTCTCTTGACAGTTTGGTCCCAAAGATTAGTGATCCAGTAAAGCAAGCTGAGATAGAACTTAGTTTAGCCATAACCTGTCACTCATCAATTCGTGCTATTGATCATATTGGTGAGATAGTAAAGCAGCATGAGACAGAAAAGCACTATTGGTGGTATAAAACTACATAGAAGCAAGTGCACTGCGATCATAAAAGATGTTATTGCTGCTTCATTCAGAGAAGAATTGAAAGATGATCTGAAGGATAAAAAATATGTATTACTTGTTGATGAATCGACAGATATTGCAATACAGAAACATTTATGCATTGTTGTACGATTTTTCTGCAACAGAAATGAAAGAATACAGACAGCATTCTTGGGTCTGGTACCTGTTATTAACACTACTGGAGAGGCTTAATTTAAAAAGATTTCAGATGAGTTAGCAACGTATAATCAAACTCTTAAGAACTGTATAGGTTTCGCTAGTGATGGGGCAGCTTCAATGGTTGGTGGTCACAATTCAGTATGGAGCAGGGTTAGGAATGAATCTTCTAAGTGCGTACAGATGAAATGCATTTGTCATTCTCTAGCTCTCTGCATACAACATGCGTTTTCAAAACTCCCATCCAGTGTTGGTTTTATTCTCACAGAAGTTCCTCTTTGGTTTTCTAACAGTAATTTAAGAAGAGAAGATTTCAAAGCTCTCTTTGATGTCATGAATCCAGGAACTGGAGAAGATACACAAGGGAGAGATGCTCCTCTTCCATTTCAGAAACTTTCTAAAACAAGGTGGCTAGTCCGTGGTAAAGTTTTATATAACATTTTAGCGAATTGGGAGGAATTGTTGGCATACTTCAGCAGCTCTGAGAAATCTGGAGGTCTAGATACTAAATATAAAGCTAGATTAATAAAAGATGTGTTCTTGGACAGAATTAGCTATTTTTACTTTGTTTTTTGACTCCTCTTGTTCAGGAATTGGAAAGGATAAACACACTGTTTCAACAAACAGACAGTGATCCATATGATCTTGCAAAGAAATTGTCTATGCACTATAACAGCCTCTATGGAAGACATTACAACGATGATAGAACCCCCAAAATTCTGGAAAATGTTGAATTTGGTGCTAAATTTAATCAAGAAATAAGAACTTACATGACACAGCTTATTAACTCTCCAAAGCAAGAAGAAGAGAAAACCAGGATAAAGTGTGTGAAATTAAGGTGTCAAGCATTGTTACAAGAAGCATTGATGCAAGTGGAGAAAAGGTTGCCCGACTAAGTTGACATATTCAAAGGACTCTCATTTTTTTAATCCTCACAAACTTTTAAGTCAAACATAAAAAGAAAAGTTCGAAGAGTTGCCTTTTTTTGCACCTGACTGAAAATAACTTTGACCTAATTGAAAGTCAATGCAAAAAAACTAATCTTGTTCAGTGGAGGGAAGAAGAATCTTTTGTCAAAAATGGCATCCCCAAGGACTCTGAATTTTTGGTTAGGTGTTGCTAAACATAGCAGCTTCAAAGAGCTCTCTACATATGCGATAACATGTCTTATAACACCGGCAAGCAATGCAATAGCCTAGAGAATATTTTCTCTCGTTGCAGCCATTAAAACCAAGCCTCGCAACAGGACATACACAAGATTACTGGAGTCAATTGTGAGAATCTGATCGTACCTTTTAAATAACAAAATATGCAGAAAAGACTTCAGGTGTACGAATAAAATGCTAAAGCTTCATAATAGTGAAATTGTATACAGTTCAACTGGAAAAAAGGCTAATATTGAAGAGGAACGTGAAGATGAAAATAGTTTCTTTGAAGAACTTCTCTGATTTCTTTCACTTGGAGGAATATACCAAATCTTCGTACTAAAAAATTGACTTCCCTTCTAATGTAAGTAATTTTAGCATTACCATTAATATATTTTTTATAAAATTTAATCATTTTCGTGAAATTGCTGTTGTTGCTGTTCTTGTTATGTCATTTTTTACCCCATCACTGAAATATACAAATATTCAGTCACTGTAAATGAAATAAACTCCGTGTATAGTATGTTTTCTTGATATAAGCATTTGGCCTTTTCAGCATCTATTTGGCCAATATCTGTGAAATATATCTGGCAACCCTGTGATAGCACACTAAATGGCGGAAGAAACACACACACACAATGTTGCACTTGAACCATATTCTGAGATAATATCCTATAATTTACGTAAAAAAGCAAATCATGCTTCTTGATGCAACTTCAGAATGTTGAGACCGTCTCTCTATCTCTCTTACACACACACACGCAGTCTCTCTCTCTCTCTCTCTCTCTCTCTCTCTCTCTCTCTCTCTCTCTCTCTCTCTCTCTCTCTCTCTCTCTCTTTCAATCACTCACACACACATACACACGTGGTTTTCTGATAGGGTACAAGATGGCAACACATAAGCCCTAAGTTTTGCGAAGAGTTGCTCCTATATCTAATGACTTACTCCCTTTGCCTGCCGAATTTACAGATATCAAGCTCGGGACCCAAACAGAATGAGGGTGGAGCTGATATGAGTTACAAGGTGCAGAGATGCAAGTTAAGTTTTAATATCGCTATTATATTTCACCACAGAGCCTACATAGACATGGAAGTCCTACTGCTTTGCTTAGAGAGAGAGAGAGAGAGAGAGAGAGAGAGAGAGAGAGAGAGAGAGAGAGAGAGAGAGAGGAGAGAGAGAGAGAGAGAGAGAGAGAGAGAGAGAGAGAGAGAGAGACCAATAACTTCCGCCTCACCTCTTTAAAGTTAATATAAAATAAAAAAAACTTCCACTTAGGTAATCAATTATACATTTAATTAATACACAAACAAAAATATATGTGAAGTATATAACTAAATTAGACATTGCAATACGTGACCCTCAAATTAATTCTCCGCTCACTAAATAAAATTAAGTCCATCAATAATACATAAATACATTAATAAAGAAATTTATAAACTTAATTAAAATGGAAGAATCAAATAAACATATAGATAAAATTCTTTAATAAAGCATCCAAGTTCTTTTACATTCCCACGGTCCACATTACCGACCGATATGTTACACCATCGCGTCTATGACCACGCGCATGCATTTATGCCTTTTTTGTACTTCTTCTCATCCAGGTAAAATGTTTTATATCGCTTTTGTCATTATCAGTAATTCTTCTTTAAGAATACTCCAGGTATATATTTCATGGGCCAAAGTTTCATCACACGAGACGTCGTAAGAGAATAAACGTGGCATTAACAACCGTCGCGTTTTTCAAGCTATGACTTAACATTGTGATGTCGTTTTAAAGGTGTGGGAACATACAGATAAACACAGACAGCGTAAAATATATATATATAAATAAATCTATAAATATATATTGCGCAAAGTAAAATCTTTAACAAATCCAGTATTTATAAATTTATTGATGAAGGCTTTTTCGTATTTCTCTCATTCGCGTAAAGTATTTGTCGTAATTTACTGTACTTTTCCCATGATGCAATGTGCCAGCTTGACCCCCCCCAAAAAAAAAAAATCACAAGAGTCGCTCAGCGGGAATATTGGGACTGATATTTATTTAACTTAGCATAAATGAGTCAACGTTATTTTTGGTTTTGAAAACTAGTTTTATGGAAACGAAAATACTCGCCGCATCCAATCTAGCCTTTCTTATAATCATACTTTAGTCATTATTCATATTTACTATTCACATACAGTATATCAGAACTACACTTAAAAATGACGACATCTGAAAAACTTACAATAAATAGTCACATAAGTAATTACTAAACTGACCCATAACTAATACAATATATGATTTACATGTTAAATCATATTGACGTATTCCATTTGACAATTCTGAAAAAATGTACATTTTTTATAATATAACTGAACTATATATATATATATATATATATATATATATATATATATATATATATATATATATATATATATATATATATATATATATTCCAAATTCTAAGTGTCATACAACTTCCGGAATATATATGTATATAGTTTGTGTGTATGTGTGTGAGTATGTAATGATAAACCTAAATAACGAACAAAAATATTCAATACATATGCTCAAAATATCTCTCTCTCTCTCTCTCTCTCTCTCTCTCTCTCTCTCTCTCTCTCTCTCTCTCTCTCTCTCTCTCTCTCTCTCTCTCTCTCTCTCAAAACATCAAAAGCATTTTTGCTCGCGTTTTCCGGTTGAAATATAACACATTTGTCCCCTCCCACCCATCCTCACCAATATTTGGAGCCAGTATGGAATGGGCTGTGTGTGTGTGTGTGTGTGTGTGTGTGTGTGTGTGTGTGTGTGTGTGTGTGTGTGTGTGTGTGTGTGTGTGTGTGTGTGTGTGATTACCTAATTGTGTTTACGGGAAAGAGCCCAAAGCTCGTATCTTCCCGTCTCCTGATCGTTTCCATTTTAGACTTAGTGATACTTATCATACCTGTCCTTAAAACTATGGATTGAGATAGCATTAACTACCTCCTCGCTTAGCCAATTCCAATTATCAACTACTCTTACACTGAAAAAGTATTTCCTTACATCCTGCAAAGAAGTTTTCTTACGAAGCTTCAAACTATGACCTCTAG
>JAXCGZ010012045.1:7500-15000 GCA_037179515.1 Halocaridina rubra
TACCTTGTGGACCAATTTCACATGCACATACATACACAGAAATATATTTGTATGCATACTGTATATGTATCGTATGTAGTAACTCGCACACACACTCATACTCACTAGAAATAATTTCACAGTTAATAACACATTCTCGAATTGCTCAACCTAATAACCATATTTCACACTGAGGCGCGCGTCCTACGTTAGGAACCAGGGGTATAGTGTGTGTTCTGGTTCAGAGCTTTATAACCGGGTCTCCTCACTGACCAATCCTCTCCACCGATCAGGTATTGGGACCCACATCAAGTTGAGCTGGATCGCTCCCCCAGGAGCTAGATTTATGAAAATATAACTTTTTTTTTTTTTTAGCTTAAAGGAGGTGGGCTGGAACTCACTCATCCGTCATTAACAGCACAGTGTTAAACTCTGAGCCATGGAAGTTCCTACCCTTTCCTAATATAGAGTCAAATTCAAATATAAATGGCCAGCAGACGACAGAAGCCACTACTGACGTTTACACATTCTGCAAGACTACAAACAAATTTTTTTTTGGGGGGGTCAAAACCCACAGGGCCTCGAACTTGTTCCTTTGGTATAACAATCGAAAGATTTCTTTGAGTGCTGTGGGACTTTCGCCTGTGCCCATAGAGATGCTAAAACTAGCGAAAATACCCATCAACCTTTGACCCCAAGCAGACGATTCTTTTCTTCCAAGAGTGCTCCAGGATGAGAGCTTGTAGCCTTGTAATCCAGAAATCACGAGAATATTCCTCCATCACTGACCACAAACATTTATTATGGTAAACAAGTATCCGCGAAACTTATACTGTGCATGCTATGATAACGCAAATGCCATGCAATTTTATAACTAAATGTGACAAGCACAAAAAATTTAATGATTTAAGCAAGGACATAATATCACTATGATTTAATCTATAACTCCTCTTTATGGCGTAATTAGTGTCTATAAAGACACTTTCTAATGTGAAACTCCGAAGTAATTCCAGGTTCAGCAAAAGTAATCTCTCTCTCTCTCTCTCAAATGTAAAAAAAAAAAAAATCCTTGAGGTGGTTTCCACAATTTCCAGGTTACATTAACTCTAAAACAACCTTTGAAAATAACAGATATTAAATGTAAATAACGTAGGAGGGTTGGTAACACCCTTCGGCAGAGCCCCTCCGGTAGCACAGCTGAGTCCCTTCGCTAGCACTGTGAGTTTAGCATCTGATTCCCAATCCAGGGTCTTAGTCCTATTCTTTATTTTATTTATTAGTTTATTTGCTTGTTGTAACTGAAAAAAACGGTCTTAGAATTAACAATGTAATAGCTCCTTTTCCTTAAATACTTTTTTTTTTTTTTATCTTTGTATTACTTGAGCTTCAGATAATCAGTAGAGTTAGAAATAATTTATATTTATTTATTTGCCATTCATTTATTTATTTATCATTTCCACAGCCAACTGGGTTTAAAGAATAAGTGCTAGATAGATATATCTCTCTCTCTCTTTGTGGTGTGGTAATACCTCTCAAGTCATCGGATTTAGTTATTGTACAAGGAGATGTGCGCAGTCTCACCTGGAAGGCTATCTTCCCTGGAGAGGGCTGAAATAAACATCAAAATGGACCATCACGTAATTAGAATAATATATATACAAGTAGCATTTCTCTTACCGAATGCAATACCTCACTTCCGTTGGTCACGCGTTCTTCTTACACACACACGAGGGCGTGATCTAGTGGCATTTCAAAATCTAGAGCAACTACGGAGGGGGGGGGGTAATAACGGAGAAAATGACACCAGTGTATAGTCATACGTATGCCACTTCACTAAGGCGCGTACTTGTACGAAACAATGTCGCTCAAGATAATTGTGTGATACTGTGTCAAGACCAACAGTAAATACTACGGCAACTTACGCAACGACGACGACAACTACTAGTACTGCTTTTACCAATTACTTTATACTAAAAGAAAAACTGCAGGAACCAACTCAGCCCACCGCGAATGGTTTACGAAAATGGCTTTTCATACTTAAAAGGTTTTGACTATGAAACGAGCGGACAACCTCTCCAGCGAAATTTCTTAATTCTTAAAGAAAGCTAGAAAAAGATGCCAATATATCAAATCATTTTTAAGGTCTTTGACTTTACCCTCGAGAAAATAACAGCTATTTACTACATCCACCATAATATCTAACTAAGATCATCTTGTGTTTCTTTAAAGTTTTTATACTCGTTAAAACATACTGTATGATGAACCAAATATTGCGGAAAAGAAATGACGTAGTTCTGAAAGCACGTTGTACAATATCCTGACATTTTATAAATACTGAAAAGAAAAGAAAATACTTAATGAAAGCAAAAGGTTCTCTTAAGAGAAGACGCCGATATTACAATAATAGATATATCGACATATATATATATATATATATATATATATATATATATATATATATATATATATATATATATATATATATATATATATATATATATATATATAATCCTAAATTTATATTACCATTATTAACCATTATGGGAGTCGACGCAGATAGAGTGCTTGTGAAATTAAGGTTGGATGCCCATCATAATGCCCCACGGTGGGTTCGATCGCGGGTTTGTCAACTCCCGAATCTCGCATTCTAACCACTCGGCTACCGTGGTCCCCTGGAGACGATGTTCTCTATACACTGTATAGAAAAGAAAGTAAGAACAGATATATTGAGGACATATTTGGGTTTTTCTTCTCTACGACACTGACATGACTCAGGTCCAAATTTAAGAACGGCATCAGAGGGAATCACGTTGCGTTGGACGGCCAGTCATTCAGCGATAAATATAAGAAGATTGCAAGACTTTAAGTTGATTACATGATCCCATTGTTTCTGAAGCTCCAAGTTAAGAGGCTTTAAGAGTATAAGAGTTAATGGAACATAGAAAGACGAGCGAATATCTTGATGCATATAGGAGACACCTTCGACTATTTTCTTCAATTCTAAAGCGACTGGTCAGTCATAGCAGACTAAGGAAACGCAGTCGAGGGGACAACAAACTTATCTCACTCTAGTAACATCAAGATATTAGGTTGCAGAACCCAAGGCAACTGAGTCAAGGGACCAAAACACTTGTGGCCCAATGTCTTCGATCGTAAATGAATTGCTCAGCTGTAACAGCCATGGCAACACGAGTTTAGGTAAACTGACCCAAGGAGTCGGAGAGAAACTCGACAGATTCTCTTTCTAAATAAATAAGAAGTCTCTGAAGTAGCAGGAGGCAAAGACCACGGAGTCAAAGGGCAAAGAAGAGCGACATACACTATGCTGGAACCGAACCTGGTTTTTATGAATAGCGAGAAGAGGACGTTACCAATGAACTAAGGCGTCGTCTCAATATGAAATGAGAGAAGTTTGGAAAAAGGGAAAGGGAGTCACGACTGGAGGGGGGGGGGGTTACGAATCTCTCTTACACGATCCATCCCTCTACCTAGGATCGGAAAACACACACCAAACAACAAACAACAAACTCATCCTCGTTAATTAAACATAGAAGTGTCGCAGTACGAAAAAAACAAACAACAACTTAACAATAATAGTGGTTTCGTTTGGCCTTCGAAGAGCACGAACACACATAAAACGCAAACCATGCCCCCCCCCTTTTTTTTAGAGATTAAAGAGGGGAGAGAGGGGGGGAACCTTCTTTTGAAGCTAAGCTCGCTTGTCCTTCAGTTACTAATTTATTGGCCATAAACACGGAAACTGGCCAAAAGGTAAAACTAAGGTGGGAAAAGTGTAAATATTAAGAGGGGGGGGTTTGTTTTATGAAGCAAAAATGACCATTATGATCATTATTCCCAAGGATTTTTTGTGGTGACGCTGAGGCTTATTTATGGGAATATTGCTATTCCAATCCAACAAACACACATAGAACAAAAAATATGACACACAAAACAAATAAATGTATTAATAAAGTACAATAATTATATTAGTTCATTTCCAATCTGCACCGTTATCAATAAGAAGCCCAAATTATACAAACATAGGCATAAATACTGGTTTGGCCTGTCTCACGTATAAGAAATATAAATAAATAAAAGCTACTCACCAAATACAGCAACAGCAAACGCAACAAAGTCAATGACACTGTAATATAGACATACATACCTGTCAAGAAGAGAGAGAAAAAAAAGTATTAGCATATCATTTTCAACAAATAATGATAAAAGAAGAAGCAATTAACAAAGACACCGATTAAGAAAAAAAAAATACAGACCCAAAAAAATTACCACACTACCAAGCAGAATGAAGGGAAGTCGACGATATTCAAAGTAATCGTCGTCGCTTAAAGAAAGAAAAAGTATATACTTCAACATATAATGGTTTCAAAAATACTCCCCTCTACCTCATTTTTTTTATTATTCTTGTTTTGCAGGTTTTCCCTCGTTTCATTGATCTATTTTCTACCAATGCTGTTTATCATTCTTCTTTTCTTGTTTCTCCGTCTACACAGGTTTTTCCTCTTCGCCCAGCAATTTTTTTTTTTTTCATTGTAACTCCTCTTTCATGGTAGGCTTTTTTTTATTATCTAGGTTTTTTTTGCATTCTTCTTCTCCCTATCCGCCTTCATCACCGGCTGCTCCTTTGTCATTCTTCCTCCCCGCTCCCCCTCTTTCTTGCTCATTCTTCTTCTTCTTCTTCTTCCGTCTTCTTTCCACTTTTCTCCTCCTCCTTAATTTTATCCTGTTCTCTTTCATCCTTCTTCTCTAGCGTCTTCTGTTCTTCCGCCTACTGTTTTACATCTCCATCATTGTATATTCCTCCTCCTCCATTTCCATCCTCTTCTTGTATTCCCCCCCGCTGTGTTCTTCCTCATTTCTATTTTGTTCTTTCTTTTCCTCTCACCACTCCGCTTCCTCTTCCTCCATTCCTCCTACTCTTCTATTCCTGATTTTCTTTTTTACTCTTTCTCTTCCTTTCCACTCCTTCCTTCTTCTTCCGCCCTTCCTCCTCCTCCTCCTCCTCTGGAGGAAAATCACTATTATTACGAGTACGGCGCTCTCTTATATGAAGAGGGAGCAATTGAGCCTTGGGAGCGCTTATTTTGATTCTACGCTAATCATTGGAAAGTTTTACACTAATGACAGTTATGTTCAACAACTATTTTGGTACCCTGCCTCCGCCCTTTCATTCAAAACACCCACAAGATTATGTGATGGGTTGTCTCCATATACAGTCATGGCTACAATTTCAATACAAGAGACAACCACACAAAACAAAGATAAATATACAATGTATAAAGAGGAAATCACATGGGAAGGCAAATATGACTTTACATTGTGCGTGCGTGTGTTTGAGTAAGCTTGAGTGTGTGCACTTGAGTGTGGGTATGCTTGCATTCATGCATTCGTACCTCTTATATTATCGATACCTAAAAAAAAATATTTTTATTCGTATTGCGTTATAAAAAATAATACTACGAGAAAACCATATCATAATGAAGAAAAAATATGAAGTTACGGTGTGTGTGTGTGTGTGTGTGTGTGTGTGTGTGTGTGTGTGTGTGTTTGCGTGTATTTATTGCCGTGATTGAAATACATTGCATAGCGCATAATTTACGGCTTATTAGATGTCCCAAAACATTCACTTACAATTCTTTCAAGAAACATATAAGTCAACCTTGAAAAGCACGCACGCACGTGCACACAAACACATACAAAGTGCCTTAAATGCTCATGACGACAAGAGAGCATTTTCGCAATACGTATACTAGCCCCCCCCCCCCCCCAACACACACACTTATAACAATGCTCCAAAGACCAATTCGAATAACTGTAACAATAACCTCTATTTACGCGAAAGTAGAGCGCATTGACCAAAACACAGCGATAATATCAAGGTAATGTTTATATTTGAAAGAAAGAAAAAAAGACAATGAATGATCTGTGTCGCCAAGAAGGTGGCGCCAGAGACCTCGCTTCCTGGCACCAATATGATCAACGGTTACGTTTTTCAGAAGGAAAAAAAGAAAGAAAATAAATTATGTCCAATTTTATTTCCGTGACTGTGAACTAAGCATTGCAGTCACACTGCTTTGGTGACGCTGCATTTTTCACAGAAGTAGAGGATGACTCGGTCATAAAACTAAAGCGTTCAATTGTCGAGGAGGAGGAGGAGGAGGAGGAGGAGGAGGAGAAGGAGAAGGAGAAGGAGAAGGAGAAGGAGAAGAAGAAGAAGAAGAAGAAGAAGAAGAAGCAGAAGAAGACGGTCACATGCAAAAACACGCATATAGTGTGACTGCAAGCATAAGTTGAGACACTGATAAATGTCTGATTACAAACGTTAATTTATACATATTAAAATATAAATATGACCCAAAAGACAAGGATACAAACACACACAATGGCAAATGTAAAATCTTTGTATCACACATTCCTGAAAATTCTATGTTTGTTTGTTCCGGTTTTACATCACGGACTCCTTTTTCAACCAAGGGCTAGGACGGTTGCCCTCTTGCGAAGGACTTGTTTTGGCAGATGTAATCGTTACCCTGAGTGCATGCCCTTACTAACCTCAGACCGTGACGGGGCGCGAACCCTCGACCTGACGCCTCAGAGTCGCGGACGCTACCGCTTGAGCCACGGTGAACAAACACATATATATATATATATATATATATATATATATATGTGTGTGTGTGTGTGTGTGTGTGAGAGAGAGTGTGTTTGTGTGAAATAAAACATGCATATAATAAATGCGAATGGAACTGGATAAGCACTATACATATTCACAAATATATATATATATATATATATATATATATATATATATATATATATATATATATATATATATATATATATATATATATACGCATGTATACACACACGCACACACAAATACGAACACTAAAATTAACACTGTGAACAAATGCCGAGAATAATAACTGCATTGCTAAACAAGTACTTAATATACACACATACACATACAAATGCACTCAAATACACAAACATATATACATATACAAGAAAATAAACACGTAGGAGATGATAAAAACGAAGATGAGAAGTTCTCAAAAGAAAAGAAAAAACATATAACATCAACGTGTCCCATAATGGCTTCTTCCATGGTCGATGAAGGAAGGCTTTTTCATAAGAAAAAACACGATTTTATTTGTAAAGGCGATTTATGTAAGTCCAATTTTCCAAAGACAAAAAAATTTTTTGTAAAGTTTTCAAACAATTTAAAAATCCAATTCATTTAGTTTTCCACAAATAAATCCTGTTCCTTATCAAGATTTCCACAAATAAATCTCAACTTTAATGAATTTTCCAATAAATATAATAAACATAACTCTAAGTTTTCACAATATGCTTCAGAGAAAGTAACCTCAATAAAACAAGGAAAAGAGAAAATACTCTATATATAGAGAATATACATTGGTCATAGAGGCGTTCTTCTCTATATTAAAAAAAAAGAGAGAGAGAGAGAGCATATAAATAATACTACAATTTATGAAGATG
>JAXCGZ010012045.1:17500-30000 GCA_037179515.1 Halocaridina rubra
ATATAAAGGAGAAAAAACAAAAATATTGCCTATTCTAAAACATAATTGTAGATTCAAAACCAGAGAATTCTTATATTCAACTCCATTAAAAATAGTCATTGATTATGGAGTTCACAGGAAACTGCTTTCCTCAATTAAATATAATTTTTTTCTTAATATTTATTTAATTTCAAGAAAGACCTTCAGGATGCGTCTTTTTTACATTGTTTGAAAACTGGGTTTTCGTTATCAAATACTTTCTCTCAGTAGCTTGTGTATATTGGTGGCGCTAAACAATTTGTCCGCTATTTTATATAATACTGAAAAAGGTCTCTCACTCATATATATGTATATATATATATATATATATATTATATATATATATATATATATTATATATATATATATATATATATATATATATATATATATATGTTAAGAAAGTTTTGTATGAGAAAGTGGCTGTGCCAACTGTGATGTATGGATCAGAGTTATGGGGTATGAAAGTGAGAGACGGAACTAAATGTGTTTGAGATGAAATGCTTGAGGAGTATGATTGGTATCTTGGTTGGATAGGGTTAGGAATGAAGTGATGAGAGCAAGAACGGGTGTGAGGAGAGAATTTGCAGCCAGAGTAGATAAGAATGTTCTGAGATGGTTTGGCCATGTGGAAAGGATGGATCATGAAAGGCTGCTGAAAAAGGTGATGAATGCGAGAGTTGACGGGTTAAAAGTTAGAGGGAGGCCTAGGTTTGGGTGGATGGATAGAGTAAGGAGAGCCCTGAATGATAGGAGGAATAGGAATGAGTGGCGAGCGATTGTGACGCAGGAAAAGGGGCATCTGCTGTTACCACGGGGCTGTATCTTACAGAGGTAGCCCTGTGGTAGGGGCAGTAGGAGAGTAAGCATTTATGAAGCGACGCAGGTTGTGGAAGAGTCGGGAGGATGGGCTGTGGCACTCCAGCACTGCCATCTGAATGGTCGCTAGCTCCCTCGTCATTGCCCATAGAGCAATGTATTCCCCTTATTGTTTCTATTTTTATATATGTGAATCATATTTTATCCCTTGACCGTGACTCGAACCTAAGACAGCTTCTCCCAACCTCACTTGTGGCCTCATTTTCGCATATGATTCATGTTTTCACATATTTTAATGTTTTTATTTGATTATTATTGAAGCCTATTTATACTGGGATTTGAATTAAATGCGAAACTGAAGCCACAAGTGAGGTTGCGAGAAGCTGTAATATGAACAATAAAGGGAATCAGAAAGAACGCATTAATTCCTAGCATAGCAGTTAGTTGTAAGGTTGGTTTCTTTCTTAGACCTTCAGTGGTGTAGTTGGTAGCGCCTTGGCACAATAATCATGTGTCTTAGGTTCGAGCCCAGGTCAAGGGGTAAAATATGATTCATGTTTTCACATATGCTAATGTGTTTATTTGACAAATATATATATATATATATATATATATATATATATATATATATATATATATATATATATATATATATATATATATATATATATATATATATATATATATATATATATATATATATATATACGCAAACACAATTTTTGTTTTGCATTTTTTTTCTTGTTCTTCTGGAGAGGGATCAAGAATGCCTCCGTATTCCCGTAGGTGTTGTAAAAGTCGATTAAACGAGTTGGAAGTTGGACACGAAGAACTAACCACTGCATTTTTCTATTCGCAAATATCAAGGCTTTACTTTCCATCGGCCACCCTCCTTAATAGGGAGATTATGGCCCCTGTGTGCGCGAATTATTATTTTTTTCTTTAATCTACTTAAATTTGCTACTGGTATCCATTTCATTCCATTATATACTTTCATTTCACCCTGAGAGATAGAGAGAGAGAGAAAGAGAGTTGCTGAAATTTGATTTACGACCCCCAAAATTGCTCACTGCAGTTGTTATAAATTGATTTAAGACTCTGAAAATTGGTCACTAAAAATGTGTAATCATATTCTGAAAAAAGAAATATATTCACAAGGGCTCACTTTCTGTAAGGCTATAAAGTGAAGTATTGCCAAAAAAAGCAATATATATATATATATATATATATATATATATATATATATATATATGTGTGTGTGTGTGTGTGTGTGTGTGTGTGTGTGTGTGTGTGTGTGTGTGTGTGTGTGTGTGTGTGTGTGTGTGTGTGTGTGTGTGTGTGTGTGTGTGTGTGTGTGTGTGAGTGAGTGAGTGAGTGAGTGAGTGAGTGAGTGAGTGAGTGAGTGAGTGAGTGAGTGAGTGAGTGAGTGAGTGAGTGAGTGAGTGTGTGTGTGTGTGTGTGTGTGTGTGTGCCATCCTATATATGTAATTTCAGTCTTGCTGTAATTAACTTCATGTACAAGGCAACCTATTTAATCCAGCCACTGGAAGAGCATGCAAGCTCAAATCAACATAAATCCCAAGCCCGAATCAATCGAAAAGGTTGACATCAGGATGGGCATCCGGCTATAAGACATGAACCCAGTGAAATACAGCAACCCCATACGACCATGGGAAAAGCTGCTGATAAAGAATAGAAAGGAGACCCAAGTAATTTATGTTCTTAAAACTGATTATGGTGAATCTGAACCTTTTCCGATAAAGATATATGATCTAAGTTATATTACAGTCTGATTCAATGATCAAAAGCAATACCTTAATCAATAGCTAATAACAAGCGTTTAAGAGGAGGTTCTAACGCCACACTGGGCAATAAATCAGAGACAATTCAATTGCGTAACTGATTTTGACACCTCCTATGAAAACGTACACTCATTATTATTATTATTATTATTATTATTATTATTATTATTATACTGGCTTCGTTATTGAGATATTTTTTTCTGCAAAGATGGAAGTAAGCAATAGGTTATTGGTTTGTCTTTAATGAGGGTCATTTATCATTTTCATCTCGATCGACACTTGGAAAAAGGGATTATATGAGACAGGGTTAAGAAATAAAATATAACTTCATTTTTTCCCGCGTCGGCAATTTTTTCCTATATTTATATGGGATCCCTGATTCTCACTATCCTCATAGAGACTGTGTGACTCTGCCTAAGTTTTACAATATACCATTTCTTACACCGACACTGTCCATTGATTTGGACTTAGAACAAACAAACAAAGATTTATTTCCATTTTTGTACAATGGTTATTATTCTAAAAATAAAAGTAACTTATAAGTAGACATGTAATTGAACTAATAAGAGGGTAATACATAGTTAAATTAAATGTAGCTTTCATAGAAAATAATAATGATGTAATAAAAATAACAATAATGTTAATAATATAGTACTAATAACACTAGATACAGTATCGTTATTATCGGCATCATTACCATATTTGTTTTCCTTTCAATGAGAATAATTAGTTCTTAACTTAGAGAACAGAGAAGTCAATATCAGTTTACATATAGAGAGGTTAGTGTTAAGGGAAATTGCATTAAATCATTAAGTTTAGTTTATGTGTGAGCAGCAACTATTTGTCCAAAAGAAAATTATATAGTTTGGCTTTAAAAGCTGTGAAGGAGGATGCATTTTTAAGATGCTATGGAATATTGCTCCAGAGTGTTGGCTCTCTAATAGTGATCATCTTTGAACCTGCTTCTGTGTTTGTTCTCTGAATAAAGAGCTCACTGCTCTGTCTTGTGTTGGTTCCCCTTATATCCCTGACTGTTTTTAAATCAAATAGCCTGCTAGGATAATGATGGTCAAAAATTTTGTATACAAAAACATAAATAGCATAAGCGACCTTGTTTTCTGTCCACAGCCACCCAAGTTGATTGAGAGCTGGTGTGATGTGGTCATATTTTCTTATTCCTCCCAGGGCAACTCCAGCTGCAAAATTAATAGCTTCTGTATTCTGTTTATCTGAGTAGCTCCCCAAACAGTTGTGAAGTAATTAATGTGACTTAGGGCTAGAGATTCAACAACAGTTATTCAAGTGGTAGTCTCAAAATTGTCTTTTATACGTGATAAGTACAGTAATGTTCCTGTAACTTTTTTGCATACTTTATTTATGTGGGAATCAAACAATATGTAGTTATCAAAGTGAATTCCTGGGTTTTTGACTGTTTTGCTAGGTGTAATAATATTGTCGCAAATATTAATTGTTGTGTTTTCTGGAATTTGTGCTATAAGGAACCTTGAACCAATAAACATGACAAGTGTTTTACTTTCGTTAATTAACAGCCCAATTTCTTGAAAATAGGTTTTAATTTCTGAAGAGTGTTTTCTGCTCTCAAGGTTAGTTCTGGGAGATTATTAATATCACCACTAAGGAGTAGTTGAGTGTCATCTGCATATTGTACGACTAGACAGTCAGAAATGAAAAAATTAAGTAAGTTAATCAAAGACACGTGCAGCTCATTCTTTCTTACCCCCTTCAAATATTTAATAATAAAAAAAAATCTCAGAACCAATTTTCCGAGTGCCAAATCCAACCGGGAACAATATAGTCTCTTCAGTATATAGCTAAAAAAAACTATCATGTGGATCAAGATGCACGGGTAGCCAGACAAGAAACACCACTGTTGAAGTTTAAGAAGTTGGATATGCCCAGAGAATGGAAAAATTGAATCACTCCACCCTCCTCCCTCACCCAATTCTACTTCTTCCACACCCTCAAAATATACACAAACACTGTTAACGAGATTCACCACAGCTTTCACCAAACGATCTCACCACAACCACTTTTATCTTTCCACGTAAAAAAAATAATAATGACGCTGAACATCATGGCTTGCCGAGTACACCATAAAAGACCTGGAGAGAATCATGTCTTCACAATGAGTAAAACAAAATATTCATACTACAACTCGCTTAGAAATGTGGATCAGAGGCGGGATGCTGTCCTTAGGATAAGAGGCAAAAACACCCCATCAATGGCTGGCTATCTTTGAAAAATAGTATGACGCCAAGCAAAACTTAGCGAGTGTATATACATCAGTTAATAAGTGGGATTATGCTAGCCAGTATCTCCAAGAAAGTGGACTTTATTAAAGAAAAATGACCAAGCTGAGTGACTATGCATGCCATTAGGTACGTGGAGTCCATGCTGTAACAGTAACTTCCTGAACAAGGCTCTAATAAGGACAAAAATAATCGTTTCACAGTTCTCTTGACTTGGAGCATCATTAGGTGTGTGGTACTCCCAAGGCAATAGTATTAACATAGCTCAATCAAATATGTCTGTCTTGCTGCTCTTTCAAAGACCTCCCACGCAGCTATAGATGCAGCTCATGTTGAAACCTTATGTGAACGAGGCCAGGGGGCACCGCGATGAGGACAAATATAAGCCTCGCACTCTGTACTCGAGTTGATATCTAAGCTAATAATATTAATATAACGCAGGTAAAACAATAACTTACATCTATGCAGCTCTTGCAGAATGGCAATGAGGAAGAAATCTCACAGTGAAATTAGGATGAGCATTCTGCTTACATACTTAATGAGAACTATGCCTCTCTACTACTAAACAGTTTTTCCAAGTACTGCGTGACCCATATCAAATTTTTCACTATCGTAACTGAAACTTGAAAAGAGCACACAACAAAAAGGATATACCACAACAAGATAAATCTTTATCGGACGGGGCTTCTCATCTTTGTAGGGGGTACTATCCCTCAAAAGCCTCTTGGAGGTCAGTGCTGATTTTGGTTCTATAGGCTTACAGTTGGATATCCTTCGTGACACCAGCCTTTTCCTCTTCCTTTACCCTGGTTTGAAATCGGTAGAAAGTTGAGATGGCTTGCTCCATCAGTATACAGGTCATGTCACAATAAGAACAGAAAAATACAGAATATGAATCTTAAGTGTTTTGCGCAAATAGATAACAAGCAACAACCTTAAATAAAGTAGTTATTTCTTGTTATTTATGTTACTGCGATATCATAATCAATGTATTATTTATTACATGAATGTGACAACTAATTTATAAGAGTAATATACACTTCTTGCCATGGTGGAAAAAAAAAAACTTAGTCTTTTTAGTTCTGAATGTATATGATCTTGCGTTTGCCTTAATTAAGCAATATAGTCCATTTCCTCTGTAACAAGGTAAGTTGCATACATAGCGTTCATTACGTTAATTATCGCAAGATCTAATTAGAAGTTAATATCATCAATGCACATAATGCAGCCTGCAAAGGAGAAAGGTTGTCCAAAGGCTTTCTACATTATGATTGGCGTTACAATGCATATGCTTGTTTCTTCTCACGCCTGCGCACACGGTGCGGTTCGTTTCGATATGACGTACATGATTTCACTCGTATATATCTTCATGACTATTTCATCGGCCGGGGTCAAGAGACGAAAAACGTCACTACTGTCTACTGCAAAGCCTAGATAAGATTAAGAGAATGTTTCACTTCTCCAGCATGGAATAAGGTGGGCCCGAATTTGAGACCTGTCTTTAACCCAACAAGTCACAGATTCCAAAACGCTTAGTCTTCGCCGCCAATATAGAAAATATTCTGCATTTGATATAGAAAAAAGTAATAAAATTGGCATTTCATAAAGTAAAAGAGATGAGCATAAGGCAATAAGAGAAATCTTCAAATCCACTATACTGTCAGCACTGCAACGCATTTGCAGTCAGTTTGCAATCTAATTTATTGTTGTAACGTAATTACACCTAATATGACCTTATTGTACAACGGTACTTCAGTGTTAGATCTTGGTGCCTTCAGGAAGACAACTCAAAAAATGTCACCCTCAGGGAAGACAAGTATGGTTCTTTCTTTGAAGGAGGTACGAGTGAGTATCAGCAACCTTTTTTTTCTGATTTTCACCGCACTCCAAAAGGAAACGGTGAAAGCACAATCAGGTACACACGTTAAAAAAGAACGTATGGACTGCATGGCTTGGTCACAATTATATATATATATATATATATATATATATATATATATATATATATATAATATATATATATATATATATATATATATATATATACAGTAGTAGGTTGGCCCATGGCACCAGCCGCCCGTTGCGATACTACAGCTGAAGGATTTTTAAACTTGAAGAGGACTGTCCAGGACAGTTCGATGCTAAGTCTTCCTTCAATTACGGTTATTTGTTATGCCTACATCAACACTGAATATTCTTGGATATTCATTACACACCTCTTATTATCCCTTCACATCTGACAAGTCATTACACTCTCCATCTCTGTTACTTTTTACTTAATGTATTCTTCGTGCCCAGGCTCGGTGGGGGCTGTTTTATTTTATTTCATTTTTTGGCCCGTCCTGGTGTCACAATCATAAAAAAAAATAATAAATATATATATATATATATATATATATATATATATATATATATATATATATATATATGAATCATATTTTACCCCAACTGGGACTCGAACCTAGGACACAATTACTGTGCCAAGGCGCTACCAACTACACAACAGAAGGTTAAAAGGGAACAAACCTTACAGCTTTATCTGTTATACTAGGAATGAACGCAATCTATCTGAATGCCACTCTGTTCATATTACATGAGCGAAAACGAAGCCACAAGTGAGGTTGGGGGAAACTGTACTATGAACATAGAGGCAATCAGATAGAATGCGCTCATTCCTATTATAGCAGATAAAGCTGTAAGGTTTGTTTCCCTTTTAACCTTCTGTGGTGTAGTTGGTAGCACCTTGGCACAGTAATTATGTGTCCTAGGTACGAGTCCCAGTCGGGGTATAATATGATTCATGTTTTCACATACGTTAATGTGTTTATTTGACATATATATATATATATATATATATATATAATATATATATATATATATATATATATATATATATATATATATATGAGCCATTTTCCCCTTATATGGGGGGGGGTTGAGTTATGGCAAAATACTCTGACTCTTTGAGAAGAGAAAATAGAGAGAAGGGGATTCCCAGTCAACTCGATCCGCCCCGATAAGTCGACTCTTAAGACACGCAGGGGAACACGGTGGAAGTATTCTATCCCTCCTCCCTAAATGGGAATATATATATATATATATATATATATATATATATATATATATATATATATATATATATATATATATATATGAACCATTTTCCCCCTTATAAGGGAGTGGTTGAGTCAAGTCAATATTCTCTGACTTTGGAAAGAGAAAAAACAGAGGAGGGGCTTCGCAGGTCCCTCGCTCAGCCCCATTTAGTCGACTCTTACTACACGCAGGGGGACACGGAAGGAGTATTCTAGTCCCCCTCCCTCAGCTACTGAGGTAACAAGCCAACACAACTCGGTGCAGGTCCCATGCCCGGATCATTTGAGAGGGATCCTGTCGTAAAACTGAGCCAAAACGAACACCAGTCTCCAAGAGGCAAGTGAAAAAAATGCTAACTTGTATGAATATGTGAGAAGCTGCAGATGAAAACTACGATAATAAGAAATAATTAAACAAGTAGTATGCAGAGGTTAGCTACGATGATAAAAATCCTTAAGATGCAGCGAGGTTGAGACGCCTGGCACAAGTAACTTTGCATTCGCAGTGATTTCACTTCATCGGCAGTCCTCTTATTTATTTGTAAATATGACCTCTCTTCATATCCGCCTGCCCTTCTGATTCTCTCTCTCTCTCTCTCTCTCTCTCTCTCTCTCTCTCTCTCTCTCTCTCTCTCTCTCTCTCTCTCTCTCTCTCTCTCTCTCGGGTATGTGTGTGAGCGCGCGTGCGAGCAAGAAAAGGGGATTCTTGCCTTGTGACTTTACTGCAGAGGGGTCAAGCAGTGTCAAGGTAGAGCTGAAAGTTGACGGTCAAAAAATCCCTACACAAGAAAAAAAAGGTACAAAAAGAAGGCTCATAAGGCAAAATGACTCTCATAATTATGCCTAGGGGAACACAGGCTAAAAACCAAAGATGTCAAAATCAAGGCAAAGAACCTCGAGCATAAATTTAGTTTAGAAGAGTAGTAGTAGTAGAAGTAGTAGCAATAATAATAATAATAATAAATTATATACACACAACAGCTCGAAATATGTAGCCCTAATCTACCTCCAGACTCTGGAACTCTCTTCCTCCTTCTGTCTTTACTAATTCTTATAACCAATCTTCTTTCAATAATCTGATCTATCGTCATCTCAGGGCCTAATCCTGCCCTATCTCTAGGTCCTCAGTACTTGGACAATACTTTCAGTCTGTCCTTTTCCTTTGTGTATCATTACCTCATCTCTACCTTGTCCGAAACCTTTTTCTTTCCTTCATCTTAAAGTTTTCTTCGCGTTCGGGTCTTTATTGATGAAGGGCAGTTTTTTTTTTTTAATCGGTGTCACACTCATAAAAGAAAATCTGGTAACTGCAAGTGAAATAAAATAAGAGATAAATGAAGACTCACTACAGACACATAAATATAATCTATAAATTAAAGACAAACAATGGAACAAAGACTGAATAATATTGCCTATTACGTCACAACAGAGAAAGCAGTAATTAGTCTTTCGAGATACGTGTATTGCATCCACTACAGGAGACATTATGAAATAATGAGGTAGAAAATAAATGATCCATTTATTATTCATTCTTTAATTCAAAATCGTAGAAATAATGAGTCAACTCTTTCTTCTCGAGAAGTTACGTTGGATTAGGGTAGCATGGTCTCGGTTTGGGTGCGAAATTAGCATAACCTAATCTAACCTAACCAAAGATGACTCGACACATTATAATTGAATTATCTGGGGTCGAGAAGTTAAAATTAATTCGAAAAGGACGGAAAACTACCAAAGCCTAAAATAACCCAACGAAAAAAAAATTATCACGTTAGGTTGCCAAAAAATGTCAAGATTAGGAACGAAAGATGAACCATGCATGAATAAAAACTACTGATGAAGCAAAAAAACGTACTAAAACCTAAGAACATATGTGATCAACTGAAGAAATGCACCTCAAAATCACCAACCACGGAAGTAGTGTATCATTACTAAATAGTTAACAAAAGTCTTGGGGTCTGATTCATCCAATGAAAAAAGGCGGGTGCGTGCCGCAGGTGTTGTGGTATTCGGTTAGGTAAGGTATGATTAAGATACTGCGACTGCAGAAGGCGCACCTAACAACATCCCAAGGTGCGTTTACTCCAGCTGGTCCAAAAGTACGAATAACAAGCAATATGCATTAGGCCCTGTAAAGGCAGAGCAATATCAGTATTCAGGCAGCCTTCACACTCCCAATCAACTTAGAGGAATCAATGAGTACATCTATAGGAAATGGTAGAGTATCCTGGTGAAGTTACATACTGATTGAAATTAAACAAAAAAGTATATATATATATATATATATATATATATATATATATATATATATATATATATATATATATATATATATAATTAGATAAAATAACAAACATAAAGAAACAAACACAAACATAAAAACATATAAATAATTACATCAAATATTTATAGAATAACCATACAAACACATAAATCAGAACCGATTAAATACGAAAATATAAACCATCATTCACCATTCACCAATATTTCTGCAATACTCCAAGTTCAGAGTACGGGACAAAAGTCTCATACTGCAACAAATACACAGCGATCATTTTAAAAGCAAAAATGGATACGCGGCACCTCGCACACAACCTCCAAAAGTTATACTTTTAAGGTCACAAAATATCAAGGATACCAAATGTGTGTAAAAAAAAAATACATAACAAATGAGAAGTTAGAAGAATGACTCGGAAAGACAGTTTTTATGGATATAAACTGATGAAGAGAAATGAACGAGATATAGGTTTTGATTGTGAAGCAAAATCAATTTTGTAGGTAGGTTTTAAGATTAGTAGCATCATCATCATCATCATAATAATAATAAAATCCATTATTATTATTATTATCTATTATTATTATTATTATTATTATTACGAATAACAGCTTATCACTCACAGTCAATAGCCTCGACTAAGGGCTGTAATTCCATTAATCATACGTGTAATAATAATAATAATAATAATAATAATAATTTTAGTAACAAAAATAATTAATAACAATGGTTGCCTACTGCCCCAAACTCTGAAGTGGTGAAGTGTCTCTGACGCCAAGACTGTGTGGATCACGTGACACTGCCTCTCAAACAACCACTTCAATATCTCCCGAATTTTGAGCTTCTTTATCACACGACCTCATCTGATTACACCTTCTACCCTACTAATGCTCATTATTAGTAGTTTATTATTATTATTATTATTATTATTATTATTATTATTATTATTATTATTATTATTAATATAAAAATAATAATAATAATAATAATAATATAACTACTTTCTATATTTTAGTTTCTTTCATTATTATATTATTATTATTATTATTATTATTATATTATTATTATTATTATTATTATTATCAATTCGTAAATAACTTGAGTTACCCTCGAGGAAAATAAATCGACATCTACGGTTGATGATCATGATAATATTCATTATTATTATTATTATTATTATTATCATTATTATTATGATTATTATTATTACAAGTAGTAGTAGAAGTAGCAGTAGTTATATTAGTAGTAGTGAAGTAGTAGTAGTAGTATAAGAGAGGTTGTAAGATATGAGTTCAGCCCTTTTTGAAGCAATTACTCGTGAATAAAAACATGATCTGCACGTACAATAATGCCTGTACTCAGAAAAGTTTTTTGATTGAAAAAATGATTAGCAGATATATATATAATATTATATATATATATATATATATATTATATATATATATATATATATATATATATATATATATACGGATATGAAATACATACAAGTAAATTTTATAACTGAAGACATACTATATATTTCAATAAACAGATATATGCATTATAATAAATAAATAAATAAATGGATATATTTATATATATATAAAATATGAAATGAATAGAAACAAATACGAAAGACGCCTCTCTTATCTACTTTATCTTGGTATTCTTCCCAAAAGATCAAGTATAAACCCATTAAACACCTCGAAGTGCTTATCAGCACTCTTTAAGCAATCCCAAGACGCGACAATTATCTAGGAACCAAGCCCCCCCCCCCCTTCTCTCTACTCATTAGGTGATAACGCCTTATCTGTTCTCGCCCCCCCCCCCTTTTTATATCTCTTTTCTTAAGAAACTGGGAAGCATTGGGATAACACTTATCGAAAAATAAATAACTTAACAATCAAATACATAAATATGAAATAATGAGAAATTTACATCTTCCTCGGTTTGGTATTATTATTATTATTATTATTATATTATTATTATTATTATTATTATTATTATTATTATTATTATTATTAGCAGTAGTAGTAGACGGAAAAAAAATAAAAACTTCCAAGGCAAGAATAAAAATAACATACATATCACTTTCAATTCAACAAACCACAAAAGATGAAAGATGAGAGAGAGAGAGAGAGAGAGAGAGAGAGAGAGAGAGAGAGAGAGAGAGAGAGAGAGAGAGAGAGAGAGAGAGAGAGAGAGAGCGAGCGCGTGCGTGTTTGTGTGTGTGTGTGTGTGT
>JAXCGZ010012045.1:35000-44738 GCA_037179515.1 Halocaridina rubra
CAACTCCTCTCTTGGCACCCTGTCGTATGCCTTCCTCAAGTCCACAAATCCACAATGCAACTCCTTCCTGCATTCTCTTTATTTTTTTAGAAGCATTCTCAGTGCAAAAACTGCATCTGTAGAGCTCCTTCCAGCCATAAAGCCATATTGTTGTTCACAAATCCTTACATATCTTCTTAGCCTAGCTTCCATTACCCTTCCCATACCTTCATGCTATGGGTAATCAGCATATATATATATATATATATATATATATATATATATATATATATATATATATATATATATATATATATATATATATATATATATATTTGAAAGAACGAGGAGGGCTTGAGTAACATAAAGGAAATAAATAAAATTACGACTCCAAAATCTGCAGTACTGATGTAATTATTAATGACTTGGTTACAAAATTTGTAGGACAGTTATTAATGCCTTTATGGATACCTGATGATGATCTAACTGGGACGGCTGAAAAAAAAAAAACACCTCAAGTAGTTAACAATAGTTAAATCTCAAATTCCAACATCCACAGGTGCAGGAGTCAGAAAAAGTCCTTCCTTTATTTTACTTAGGTAAAATGAAAAACTAACTAGAGACAATACACAGAACGTACGTATGTGAGTTTGCTTGAGAGAGAGAGAGAGAGAGAGAGAGAGAGAGAGAGAGAGAGAGAGAGAGAGAGAGAGAGAGAGAGAGAGAGAGAGAGAGAGAGAGAGAGAGAAAATTATCAGTTTCAACGCCTTTGAAAGAGGTGGTCATGGGACCATCAGCAGATAAACATCACCATTCTATCATTTATTCTCTAAAGGGAAGGTCGTAAATTTTTTTTACTGGAATTAAAATAAAACTATATATATATATATATATATATATATATATATATATATATATATATATATATATATATATATATATATATATATATATATATATAACATTAATAAAGAAGTTGTGACTGGCGAATAGCATATAATGTCCCCCTTATAATCATAACACAATGAACTGTTAACACTCTGGTGCTGCTGGTGAGACAATATTGTTACGTGCTATCATAATAAATTCATAATATAAATCACATCCTTCAATGCCATTATAATTATGTTATTTTAATAAAAGAAACCAGAAAACTCGTTTGTGCTACTCAAAGAGTGACTGCGATCACACGCCAAAATAAAGATATTAATATGAAATATAAACAATATTTAACATATATTATTAACATATGAATTACATATTTACCATATTTCTCTATTGTCGTTCTTAGAAAATTACAATAAATCCGAATAATACCCGAGAGAAAATTCCTGTAGACCTCGTAAAGTGTACATAAAAAGTAAACAACAAGCAGTGAATGTGGGGATAGGGCAAGGCCATAGAGCTGAGTGGGGAACGAGGAGACGGTATGGAAGTCAGTCAGTCTCGACGGGAGGAAAGGGAGAGGAAGCTCAGTCTCAAGGGGAAGGAAGACTGATATAAGTATATTGGGATGGGAGGGGGTAGAAAAGAGGGAGGAAACACAGTGACGGCGTCGTCACTGAAGAGGTAGGGGGTGGTAGCAGAAAGGGAAGATTTGGGGGGAAATGCACGAAAATGAGAGAAGTGAAATGAGAGGGGCAGACCCTCCTGCTAATTTGCATCCATTAGAATTCATGATACAGTAGAGCTTGTATATGAATGGAATGGATAGTGACGTTACTATAATATGGTGAATGGATGGGGACGTTACTAAGTAAGAGAAAGGCAAATGGATCTCAGTATATAAGAAGGGGGAGAAGAGAAAGATTGAAGGAAGTCAGTATACAAATGGTCAATGGCAAAGGTGAAGTAACAGTGTGTTTGAAAAGTGGAAATATAAAAGGTAAGGAAGAGGGGTGAGAAGGAAGATAATAATAATAATAATAATAAACGTTTATTTCCATTATACAATGGGTATTCGTCAGCCGGGGCAAGCCCCAACCCGCCACCGAGGTGAGCAACCACAGCAGTAACCTGCCAGTAAACATCTTAAACTCTCGGTCTTGGACGGGAACCGATCTCTCGACCTCGTAAATGCGAAGCCAGCGCGTTACCACTGGACATCGACGGAACCAAAAAGGTTCCAAACGGCACCAACTCATCTCTCCCACCTATTCTATATAAACTAAAGAGGAGGAAGAGTAGAAAGGACAGGATAAATGGGTAGGGAGGGAATAGGGTCTATTAGTCTATACTGAAACTGGGGGGGGGGGGCAAGGCATTAAATTTGTTAGAAGTTCCACATGGTTTCCTTATCACTACCCCTACAACCATAAAAAAAAAAGAGGGGGGGCCTTTGGTCTAAAACCAGCCTATACCTTGCATCTTCGCCACAAAAACGATTCCAAGAGCACAGCTGAAGAAATAATTGGAAAAAATATCTTTATCTGGTAATATATGTAAACGATCTAGTAAAATATTTACCTAACTGTTATGTCATTCAATATGCTGACGATACTCAAATCTTAATTGAAGGAGAAATTAATGATTTAGAAAATATTATTCGTAGAGCAGAAGAAATTTTGTATATGGCTAAACGTTACTTTCTAAAAAATGGTCTGTTACTTAATGAAACTAAAACCCAATCTATTCTTATCGGATCCAGACAATTATTATCAGAAGTTGATGACAATCTTCATATAAATTTTAACGGTAATATCATTAAGCCAATGAACTCGGTAAAGAACCTAGGTGTCTATTTTGACCGTTACATGAATTTTGAAATGCATATAAATGAAATTTATAAAAAAGTAATGGGTACTCTAATATATCTAAATAGGGTAAAAGACTCATTTGAAACATCAACTCGTATAATAATTGTCCAGTCCTTAGCTATGAGTTTAATTAATTACTGTCTCAAAGTTTGGGGATGTACAAATAAGACTCAATTACAAAGAATACAAAAGTTACAAAACTTTGCAGCACGAGTGGCTGTTGGCAATGTAAGAAAATACGAGCACATCTCTCCTGTTTTAAAAGATCTAGAATGGATAAAGATTAGAGATAAATATGTTTTTGATATATGTACCTTTGTTTTTAATATACTAAGAAACAATCTTCCTGATTGCTTGTATAATTTTTCTACAGTAAGCTCAGTTACCGGGTTAACTACCCGTCAAGGGGAAGATTTATTAGTACGAAGGTCTAAAACTGATATTGGCTCAAGAGATATAAACATTCGTGGACCTCATTTATATAGTCAGCTTCCCAGAGAACTAAAAAATGCTGGTTCAGTGTATACTTTTAAATATAATCTTAAGAAGTTACTCTTAAAGGAAGATTTTACTTGTAAATTTTAAGAGTACACCCATATTTGAATACCCAATGTACGTTGGAAATAAAGTCTTATTATATTTATTGGGTTAGGTTAGGTTCCTACCTCATAAGCATAAATTAACCATGACAAGAATGGCTGGTAGCAAGAGAGGATTAAATATACAAGTCAGAGAGGGAATGTCTATACTAGTAGACAATGAGCTGTAATATCTTTACTAGAATCTCATCAACACACAGAAGATGTAAAATACGGATAAATTAAAAAAAATTGCTATTAATCCATTATCACTATTATCACAACCATTGCTACCACCATCCATTCACCATATTATAGTAACGTCACTATCCATTCCATTCATATACAAGCTCTACTGTATCATGAATTCTAATGGATGCAAATTAGCAGGAGGGTCTGCCCCTCTCATTTCACTTCTCTCATTTTCGTGCATTTCCCCCCAAATCTTCCCTTTCTGCTACCACCCCCTACCTCTTCAGGAGGAAAATAAAAACGAAATTTGTTGATGAAAATCATATGTATATATATATATATATATATATATATATATATATATATATATATATATATATATATATATATAGATATATATATATATATAGTATATATATATATATATATATATATATATATATATATATATATATATATATATATATATATATATATATATATATATATATACTCTTTTCCAAAGTTCTTACAATAACTTTTTCATTGTTGTTGACACTATGTATTACAAACAAACAAACAAACATTTATTTCCATTTTTGTACAATAGTTAAAAGTAACTTATAAGTACACATGTAATTGAACTAATAAGTAAGAGGGTAATACTATCTATCTACCTTGGCTGTTTCCCCCTTTAATTGGGGGGTAGCCGACATCAAGAAAGGACAATGACGAGGGAGATAGCGACCGTTCATATGGCAATACATACAGTTAAATTAAATGTAGTTTTCATAGAAATAACTATTATGTAATAAAAATGTTAACAATAATGTTAATAATAAAGTAGTAATAAAAACACTCGATACAGTATCGTTATTATCGGCATCATCACCATATTTGTTTTCCTTTCAATGAGAATAATTAGGTCTTAACTTAGAGAACAGAGAAGTCGATAGCAGTTTACATATAGAGAGGTTAGTGTCAAGGGAAACTGCATTAAATCAATAAATTTAGTTTGTGTGAGCAGCAACTATTTGTCCAAAAGAAAACTATATAGTTTGCCTTTGAAAGCTGTGAAGGAGGATGCATTTTTAAGATGCTCTGGAATACTGTTCCAGAGTGTTGGCCCTTTAATAGTGATCATCTTTGAACCTGCTTGTGTTTGTTCTCTGAATAAAGAGCTCACTGCTCTGTCTTGTGTTGGTTCCCCTTATATCCCTGACTGTTTTTAAATCAAATAGCCAGCTAGGATAATGATGGTCAAAAATTTTCTATACAAACACATAAATAGCATAAGCGACCTTGTTTTCTGCCCGTGGCCACCCAAGTTTATTGAGAGCTGGTGTGATGTGGTCATATTTTCTTATTCCTCCCAGGGCAACTCCAGCTGCAAAATTAATAAGCTTCTGTATTCTGTTTATCCGAGAAGCTCCCCAAACAGTTGTGAAGTAATTAATGTGACTTAGGGCTAGAGATTCAACAACAGTTATTCGAGTGGTAGTCTAAAAATTGTCTTTTATACATGATAAATACATTAATGTTCCTGTAACCTTTTTGCATACTTTATCTATGTGGAAATCAAACAACATGTAGTTATCAAAGTGAATTCCTAGGTTTTTTACTGTTTTGCTAGGTGTAATAATATTGTCGCAAAAATTAATTGTTGTGTTTTCTGGAAATTGTGCTATATGGAACCCTGAACCAATAAACATGCATTGTGTTTTACTTTCGTTAATTAACAGCCCAATTTCTTGAAAATAGGTTTTAATTTTTGACAGAGTTTTCTGCTCTTAAGGTTAGCTCTGGGAGATTATTAATATCTCCACTAAGGAGTAGATGAGTGTCATCTGCATATTGTACGACTAGACAGTCAGAAATGAAAGATAGATCATTTACGTAAATGGAGAAGAGGATAGGAGCAAGTACTGTTCCCTGTGGAACACCAAATGATAAATTGTTTGGCATAGAGACTATGCTGTTAAGACGTATAGAGTGTTTGCGATTAGATATATACTCTCTAGACCAGCTCGGATCAATATTTAGGTTAGTACATTTACTTATGAGAATTTCATGGTTTACACTGTCGAAGGCTTTTGATAAGTCTAATAATACAAACAGATATATATTTTTCATATCTATATTATTGTAGATACTATTCGTAACTTCGAACAGTGCAGTTTCCGTTGACAGTTTCGGTTTGAAACCATGTTGGTTAATAGATAATAGTCTATTTGACTCTATATATGACATAAGTTGGTATGCAACAATTTTTTTCTAAAATATTAGAGAAAATGGGTAGCAAAGAAATGGGACGATAGTTTGTCACATCTTCTCTGTCCCCCTTTTTTGTGCAGAGGTATTACATGTGATTTTTTCCAAGAGTCAGGAAACTTTTTAGTAACAATGGAAGCGTTCATAATAGTTAGAATATAATGATGAAGTGAAATGGTATACCATCTGGACCATAAGAGCCAGAGTTTCTTAGGTTCTTTATGGTAAGAATTAGGGTAGCACAATCGATAGGATTTATCTTGAAGTACTCTCTTGTGTTTACATTGGAAGAATTGTCATTTAAGCAATTACTCATATTCAATGAGTGGATGTTTTCTTGTGTTTTCTCATATGTATTTTTGCCAACGTTAGCAAAATAGTTATTAAAAGTTTCCCGCTTTGTCTTTCAACTCCGTAATATTTTCATAACTTTCTGAGGTAGTCTTTTCATTTGGTATCATACTTCTTATCACTTTCCATGTTGCTGCTGTATCATGTCTAGAGTCATATATATATATATATATATATATATATATATATATATATACATATATATATATATATATATATATATATATATATATATATATATATATATATATACACCGTATATATGAATGTTGTGCGTGTTAGAACAAACAAAAGACGCTAGATAAATACATAACCGCAAAATAACCTCCGGCGGAAGCGTAAATAGTTAATATTCAACAATATTGTGAAATCTTAAAACATCAAAACAAACATAATACAAAACACACATAAAAGATGAAAGATATCCTCAAGATATGAATAGGAAAACACACACACACACATGCGAAAGGGGCACGCTTGCCCTTATCGAATCCTAATGTACCCATCAACTGCTCAATCACTGATTCCATACCTTAAAATGCCAAAAATTTAAGAGTGAGTTAAATTCAGTGAAAAAAAAAATTAAATAAAATTTGAGAATGGGTCACTATTAAAGAAAAATAATTGAGTGAAAGTTTAAGAAAAAGAGTGCATGAGTGTTTCAGGGTTGCCATATACAACACATGTGAAAACAAACTGGAAAAGTTTTCATTATTTGTATACTATGATGCAGATGAAAGTTCTTTATAAGGTGTGTACTGAAAGCTATTACCTATTCTTTTAAATATCAAGAAAACTTTGGGAAAAATGAGTCTCGAAAACCCAAAAGAATTGGAGAATTTATTTTTTTTTCCAAATTTTCAATAGGAGTCATCGTTTACCACACACACACACAGCTTGAAAAAGTTCAAAGACATGCCACGAAACTGGTGCCAGAAATACGTAATCTCAGTTATGATGAGAGGCTGAGGGAATTAGACTTACCATCACTCGAAGCTAGAAGATTGAGGGGGATAGGGTGACAGTCTTTAAATTCCTTCATGGTTATGATAGAGTGGATAGGGATCGATATTTTGATATGGCAGGCTCTAGAACTAGCGGTCATTGTTTGAAGCTTCGTAAGAAAACTTCTTTGCAGGATGTAAGGAAATACTTTTTCAGTGTAAGAGTAGTTGTTAATTGGAATTCGCTAAGCGAGGAGGTAGTTAATGCTATCTCAATCCATAGTTTTAAGGACAGGTATGATAAGTATCACTAAGTATAAAATGGAACCGATCAGGAGACGGGAAGATACGAGCTTTGGGCTCTTTCCCGTAAACACAATTAGCTAATCACACTCACACACAGCTCTTTACTGATTTCAATCCCAACCTCTCTCTCTCTCTCTCTCTCTCTCTCTCTCTCCTTTTAAGAGGATACACATAACGCCACTCTTCCCAACCCCAACCCCTCCCCTCGACAGTAACCTCCTCTTCCGTTGGCCTTTCTTGACCTTAACGTCTGATCTGACAACGACAACAGTCGCCTCCAATTCGAAACATCCATCAAAACCCATAAAAAAAGGCTTTAGTGAATAAAAAGGACCAAAATATTACACGTAACACGGCCAAGGTACAGTACAAAAGTGTTGTTTATTTTGCGGATTTTCAGGTAGATCTAGCTTAGTGATGCAAATTTTGCGAATTTTTCTCTGGAGCTGGCGGACTGGACAGGAATCAGGCAAGGAAAATGATACGATTTGTAAAATACTGAGATGATTTTATCACTTCAATTTATTCGGAATAGACGCACGTTAGTGATCTAAAAAGACATGAAAATTTCGTGGATAAACGGTTAAATCCATCAGACTGAGCCGAGACCCGATGGTGAAAAAAATATACACTACTTATATTATCTAGAGGATTTCTAGGTTCAGATTAGCAGGTACAAATTACCTACTTACTATATTGCGAGTCTTGTAGTCCAATCTCGTGGGAAAATATGGATTTACTCCTTATATAAGGTATTTTAAAGAAGTCCAGCAGATTCTTGAAAGTTCCATATAAAAAACAAAGTATAAAAAGGCGTCAAATATGGAATGGATGGTCTTGGGGAGAGGACAAACATGGGGTACAGTTAAAGGAATGGGAGGGGGAGCGATAGTGGCATTGTTAGAGGAAAAGGATATGAAAAAGGGGGGGGGGGCATAAACGAGCTAGTTCATCTTTCATTTCCGGTTTTTCATCGAGAGGATAACTATAAAAATTATTTGATACGAAATAAATTTCGCTATTGCAAGGAGACGATATTTAGTTTCATCGTGTCCTTTATCTTGAAGCAATAAACATAAGTAAATCATATATATACAAAAAATACAATAACAGAAATAAATTATTATGAAATTTTTACATCGAGCAGAAGCAATGACTGCTAATTTTTGTTCGACCATTTACACACGACTACGTAATGGAAGAAAAAAAAAGTAAATACGATAGTATATATATGTTCTGTAAAAAAAAAAAAAAAAAAGAAAAAAAGCGTCATATTTAGCGGTTGTTCTCTCCTTTAAAGAACTTGAATAAGAAGGCTCCATCTTCAACAGCTCTTCCCATATTCATTGGGAGATGTTCTTTCTCATTAGCCCCTTGAACACAAGGGTTGGTTTTGGATACACTCTTTGACATCAACGTTCTCCTTGATCCTGGTTTGGGTCGGGCACCCAATTGAGCTGGCTTGCACCCCTAATAGCTGTAAAAACGAATTATGTAAGAAAGATAGAAATACATACAAACGCTAATAAACAAACAGAATTTTCGGTTACATAAATAGTACAGAGTACAGGGATGAAATGGTGGGATTAAAACACCGGAGAAGATTCCTCACAAGCGAAAAAAAAAGCTACGGTTACTTCCTGACGAAACTCTCTCTCTCTCTCCACGATGCATATCTTACGAAAGGTAAAGCAGGCAAAGTAACGAGAGAGAGAGAGAGAGAGAGAGAGAGAGAGAGAGAGAGCGAGAGGAGAGAGAGAGAGAGAGAGAGAGAGAGAGAGAGAGAGAGAGAGAGAGAGAGAGAGAGAGAGAGGAGAGAGAGAGAGAGAGGAGAGAGAGAGAGAGAGAGAGAGAGAGAGAGAGAGAGAGAGAGAGAGAGAGAGAGAGAGAGAGGAGGAGAGAGAGAGAGAGAGAGCTCGAGGTCGAGAACTAAGGAAATTCTTCTAACGGATTCTAGGACGTTGCCTTGCTATTGTCTCGGGCAAAGAGCAAAAACCTTAGCTGCCCAAATCTTATTATAAACACTTATTTTTATATTAAATGAGTAATGACGGGTGTGAGGTGAGTTGCCATGTGATGAAGCGGTGGGGGTAAACCAGCTGCGGCTGTCGGGTCTCATTGTAGAATATACTTTCCCACTACCTTGTGGGTGACCCAAGCAGGATGGAAGGGGGGGAGGCGTGGCAACCCTTTATCCCCAAGGAGCTGAGAGGAGTGATTGCGGTATGTGTGGATCGTGGTGAATCCGCGTTTCTTGGCTCGGCACCCCCTTACAAGAGGAATGAAGCATGTGTATATGTATGTATTTAATCAGTTACTTAGTAATTTACTTATTTACTTATTCATTTCATTAATAAGCAAAGATAAAGGTCGATGACATAT
>JAXCGZ010012046.1:0-2500 GCA_037179515.1 Halocaridina rubra
TATATATATATATATATATATATATATATATATATATATATATATATATATATATATATATATATATATATATATATATATATATATATATATATATATATATATATATATATATATATATATATATATATATATATATATATATATATATATATATATATATATATATATATATATATATATATATATATATATATATATATATATATATATATATATATATATATATATATATATATATATATATATAATATATATATATATATATATATATATATATATATATATTATATATATATATATATATATATATATATATATATATATATATATATATATATATATATATATATATATATATATATATATATATATATATATATATATATATATATATATATATATATATATATATATATATATATATATATTATATATATATATATATATATATATATATATATATATATATATATATATATATATATATATATATATATATATATATATATATATATATATATATATATATATATATATATATATATATATATATATATATATATATATATATATATATATATATAATATATATATATATATATATATATATATATATATATATATATATATATATATATATATATATATATATATATATATATATATATATATATATATATATATATATATATATATATATATATATATATATATATATATATATATATATATATATATATATATATATATATATATATATATATATATATATATATATATATATATATATATATATATATATATATATATATATATATATATATATATATATATATATATATATATATATATATATATATATATATATATATATATATATATATATATATATATATATATATATATATATATATATATATATATATATATATATATATATATATATATATATATATATATATATATATATATATATATATATATATATATATATATATATATATATATATATATATATATATATATATATATATATATATATATATATATATATATATATATATATATATATATATATATATATATAATATATATATATATATATATATATATATATATATATATATATATATATATATATATATATATATATATATATATATATATATAATATATATATATATATATATATATAATATATATATATATATATATATATATATATATATATATATATATATATATATATATATATATATATATATATATATATATATATATATATATATATATATATATATATATATATATATATATATATATATATATATATATATATATATATATATATATATATATATATATATATATATATATATATATATATATATATATATATATATATATATATATATATATATATATATATATATATATATATATATATATATATATATATATATATATATATATATATATATATATATATATATATATATATATATATATATATATATATATATATATATATATATATATATATATATATATATATATATATATATATATATATATATATATATATATATATATATATATATATATATATATATATATATATATATATATATATATATATATATATATATATATATATATATATATATATATATATATATATATATATATATATATATATATATATATATATATATATATATATATATATATATATATATATATATATATATATATATATATATATATATATATATATATATATATATATATATATATATATATATATATATATATATATATATATATATATATATATATATATATATATATATATATATATATATATATATATATATATATATATATATATATATATATATATATATATATATATATATATATATATATATATATATATATATATATATATATATATATATATATATATATATATATATATATATATATATATATATATATATATATATATATATATATATATATATATATATATATATATATATATATAATATATATATATATATATATATATATATATATATATATATATATATATATATATATATATATATATATATATATATATATATATATATATATATATATATATATATATATATATATATATATATATATATATATATATATATATATATATATATATATATATATATATATATATATATATATATATATATATATATATATAATATATATATATATATATATATATATATATATATATATATATATATATATATATATATATATATATATATATATATATATATATATATATATATATATATATATATATATATATATATATATATATATATATATATATATATATATATATATATATATATATATATATATATATATATATATATATATATATATATATATATATATATATATATATATATATATATATATATATATATATATATAT